>JAUMJJ010000620.1:0-32841 GCA_033556795.1 Tapera naevia | reverse complement strand
GATTGGGGAGTAGTGGGGTATGGGGTTGGGTTATTTTTGGTTGTTGTTGTTGGTGTGGTTGTAGGAGGTGTGGTTGAGTGTTGAAAGGTTGGGTTAGTTACTGTTGATAATGGAGGTATGTTTTTGGTGCGGTTGGATTTTAGTGGTGTGGCAATGTTTTATTCTTTGGGGTTTGGGATGTTCTTGGTGGCGGGGTGAGGTTTGTTGTTGACGTTGTTCGTAGTTTTGGAGGTTGTGCGGGGGTTGTCGCGTGGGGCTATTCGGGCAGTTTAGTGGGGTTATCAGAAAATAGTTTAATTTAGAATACCAGCTTTGGGAGTTGGTGATAAAGGTTTAATTCCTTTTTTTCTGAGGTATGTTTTGATGTATTATGTTTGTGATGGTGACAAATGTAAGTGTTTGTTTATTTAATGAATTTTTACTGGATTGTTTGATGATGTTTTGTGATGTATGATGTAAAAAAATTTTTGTTAAGTAACGAATTTGTTTATTAATGTAGTTTGTCTAGAGTGGGAAAATGTGAAATGTGATGATAAAAATTGTGATGGGTGGAAAATTATGGTTTAGTCGGAAATTCCTAGTGTTGTTAAAATCGCCCGGGGGGGCGAAAATCGAAAAATCATATACCCTATGCATGCATTATCCTGCCACACGGGAGTTAAGCTAGTCGGATCAAGTATGTGAGGGCTATCTAAAGTGCATCAGTGTTGAGATGATTCCCCGGATACGTCGACCGTCTCATTGAGTGATTCTCTGAAAGTGATAAAAAGGCCCGTGGACCATTGTAGCCCAGGTAAATAGATTGTAAGCTCCTGCTCTAACTACCATGGGCAACCTGTGAAGGCTCCCGAAGGGAAGAGAGGGAACCAGTAGACAAAAGGCAGAAAGATGTCGGGATTACGAGGCAAAGTGCCCCTGACAGAGCTCGGTTGCATCTGTGAAAACCAATATATATCCAACTACCAATTGATGACCCTGAAATAGGAACCCGAGGCGCAAAAGAGCAAGTAGTGTCAGTGGTGTATGGTGGAAAGAATGGGCTTGAAGCTAGTATGAGGAGGTACTTCGTGCAAGGCGTTGCGGATTTCTCGTGCTGTGAACGATCAATAAATCCATCGGGTACTTTAGAAAGCTGTACCGGAACAAAGTTTCGTCGGAATAGTCCTGCTACCATTAAGGTCATTCCCTCCGGGAGGCCTCGTGTCCAGGGAAAGTCCGTTAATGTATAGAATGGCATGTCATGGTTTTAGTACGGGCAGAGTGTAAATTCCGTTAATAAGTTACACGCGGATAGCGCTTGAAAGTAGGATGTGAAAAATGCGATTTGTGTCCAGGTGTATATTAATGTATTTAGGACATGGATATAATGTATAATGTGGTACGAGAATAGTATGCTAGAGTACATAGATCCCGGCAAAAAATCCTCCGGGGGGGGAGGGGGGGGGCCCGGAGGAAGAAAAACTCTAAGAAGAGGTGGGATCTTCATTCTTTGGCTTACAAGACCAATGTTTTTGATAAACTATTAGAGTATTTTAGTAGTTCAGTAACTTGTTTTCTAGGGTGGCAGTGATTGGAAAGAGGATTAGAATAATAGAGAAGTAGGTGAGGGATGCTAGTTGGCCGATGATAATGAATGGGTGTTCTACTGGTTGGCTGCCTACTCATGTTAGGATGATTAGATTGGTGACTAAAATTCAGAATAATACTTGGGATAGAGGGCGAAATGTTATTGTGCGTTGTTTAGATTTATGTAGGAGTGGGGCTAGAAATAGTACTAGGACAGATGCAGCGAGTGCAAGGACTCCTCCAAGTTTGTTTGGGATTGAGCGTAGGATAGCGTATGCAAATAGGAAGTATCATTCTGGTTTAATATGAGGGGGTGTGATGAGTGGGTTTGCGGGGGTAAAGTTTTCTGGGTCGCTTAGTAGTGTTGGTGAGAAGAGGGCTAGGGTTGTCAGGAAGAGTAGTATTGTGATGAATCCCAGGATATCTTTTAGGGAGAAGTAGGGGTGGAATGGGATTTTGTCTGAATCTGATGCTAGTCCTAGTGGGTTGTTTGAACCAGTTTCGTGGAGGAAGGTGAGGTGGATTAGTGTGAGACCTGCAATTATGAATGGAAGAATAAAATGTAGGGCAAAAAATCGGGTTAGTGTCGGGTTGTCTACTGAGAAGCCTCCTCAAGCTCATTCTACTAGGGTCTGTCCGATGTATGGGATGGCTGAGAATAGGTTAGTGATGACGGTTGCGCCTCAAAACGATATTTGTCCCCATGGGAGAACATATCCTACGAAGGCGGTTGCTATTAAGGTTAAGAGGAGGATAACTCCTGTGTTTCAGGTTTCCTTGAATAGATAGGAGCCGTAGTAGAAGCCTCGTCCGATGTGAAGGTAAATGCAGATGAAAAATGCTGATGCTCCATTTGCATGTAGGTTGCGGAGTAGTCAACCATATTGGACGTCTCGGCACATGTGGGCTACGGAGGAGAATGCTAGGGTTGTGTCTGCGGTATAGTGTATGGCTAGCATTAATCCTGTAAGGATTTGGGTTGCTAGGCAGATACCTAGAAGAGAGCCGAAATTTCATCAGGCGGAGATATTTGAGGGTGTTGGGAGGTCAATTAGGGAGTTGTTAATTATTTTTAGTAGGGGGTGATGTTTTCGTATGTTTGGGGCCATTAGGGTGTTGGTTCTGTATATTAGTAAGAGGATTAGGATTGATAGGGCAAATGAGCTTAAATAGGCTTTGATGAGGCCTGTGTGTAGGTTGGTTGAGGTTTTGGTTGTTATGACTTGTAGGGTGGCAAGTCCTTCTGGGCCTATTTTTTTGTACCAGGATAGGTCGGCTAGGTGGGAGGATAGTTTTTGTCCTGTGTTTAGGAGGTTTGTAGAGGTTAGGCGGTGGAGTAATGGGTTGAAGTAGCCTAATGTAGATGAGAAGTTTATTGCCATGTTTTGTTTGGGCTTTGATAGGGCGTGAGTTATGTTTGATAGTTCGAGGGCTAGAATGGTTCCTAGGATCGTTAGAAGTATAGCGGCAATTTTTATGTATGTAGGTATGGTTATTGGAGGGGTGCTCGTAGGTGGGAAGTAAGTTGTGATAAGTAGGCCAGCTAGGATGCTGCCTAGTGCAAGTCGAGTGATTGGGTTAATAATTGCTGGGTCGTTTTCGTTTATTGGGGTAGTTGATGGGATGCGGGGGAATCCTGTTTGTACTAAAATAGTTATTCGTAGGCTATATGTTGCGGTGAATGTTGTGGCGAGTAGTGTTAGGAGTAGTGCTCAGGTATTAAGGTGTGATGTGTTTAGGCTTTCAATGATGAGATCTTTTGAGTAGAATCCGGCTAAGAATGGAGTTCCTATTAAGGCTAGGTTTCCGATAGTTAGGCAGGAGGTGGTTGTTGGAAGTATTTTTTGAAGGCCGCCTATTTTTCGGATGTCTTGTTCACCACTGAGGTTGTGGATAATTGATCCAGAGCACAGGAAGAGTATGGCTTTGAAGAAGGCGTGGGTTGAAATGTGTAGAAAGGCTAGCTGTGGAAGGTTTAGTCCAATTGTTACTATTATTAGTCCTAGTTGGCTAGATGTTGAGAAGGCAATAATTTTTTTGATGTCGTTTTGTGTTAGAGCACAGGTAGCGGCAAATAGTGTGGATAGTGCTCCTAGACATAAGCATAGGGTTAGGGCGGTTTGGTTGTTGGAGAGTATAGGGTGTATTCGGATTAGGAGGAAGATTCCTGCTACAACTATAGTACTTGAGTGGAGTAGGGCGGAAACTGGGGTTGGGCCTTCTATGGCAGCTGGTAGTCATGGATGTAGGCCAAATTGAGCTGACTTTCCGGTTGCGGCTAGGATGAGGCCTAGTAATGGGAGTGTTGGGGTTTGGGTATGGTTGGGCATGGTTTGTTGGATATCTCATGAGTTTATGGTGCATGCGAGTCAGGCTATACTTAGGATGAGTCCGATATCTCCGATTCGGTTATATAGGATAGCTTGTAGAGCAGCTGTATTGGCTTCTGCTCGGCCTTGCCATCATCCGATTAGGAGAAATGATATAATTCCTACCCCCTCTCATCCGATGAAAAGTAAAAATAGGTTGTTGGCGATTGTTAGTGTTAATATTGCAGTTAGGAATATTAGTAAGTATGAGAAGAATTTTGTAATGTATGGTTCTGTAGCTATATATCAGGAGGCGAATTGTAGAATAGATCATGTTACAAATAGTGCAATGGGAAAAAATATTATTGAGTATTGGTCAATTTTAAGGTTTATTGGGATTTTAAAGTTTATAATGAATTTTCATTCTCAGATGGAGATAATGCTGTCTATGCCAGAGTATAGGAATAGTGTGGTGGGGATTAGGCTGGTGAGAAAGGCAGTTTTGACGGTTTTGGTAATTGAGCTGGGGGAGTTCTTGTAATTTTTTGTTAATAGGGTTAGTAGTGTGGGGATTAGGATTAATGCTAGTGTGAGAAGTATAGAGGTGTTAATAATTAGGATGGTTTCCACTACTTTTACTTGGATTTGCACCAAGATTAGTGGTTCCTAAGACCAGCGGATTACTGTTATCCTTTAAAAGTAAGGGGGCTGAGATTTTAGACTCAGATACAGGAATTAGCAGTTCCTGTTGGTTGAACCTCCCCTCGGCAGGTAAGAAGGTTTTAACTTCTATTTTTAGAATCACAGTCTAATGTTTGGTTTAAACTATACTTGCATAGGAAGGCTCCTGAGATAAGTTCTGGTTTAAGGATTAAGAGGAGTATAGGTATGATGTGTAGGGTTATTAGGAGGTGTTCACGTGTGGTAAAGTTCTGAATAGATGTGATGTTGGTTGGTAAAATTCCTCGTTGGGTAGTCAGTAGTATAAATAGGGTGTATGCTGCGGTAAGTAGTGTTGCGAGTCCAGTTAGGATGATTGTAAGTATTGATCAGTTGAATAGGGCAATTATGATGGTGAGTTCAGCTATTAAATTTGTTGTTGGTGGCAGGGCTATGTTTGATAGATTGGCTAGTAGTCATCAGGTTGCTGTTAGTGGTAGGAGTGGCTGTAGGCTGCGTGTTAATAATAAGATTCGGCTATGGGTACGTTCATAGTTTGTGTTGGCCAGACAGAATAGTATTGAGGAGGTGAGGCCGTGGGAGATTATGAGGATTATTGCGCCTGAGAAGGATCAGTTAGTTTGGATTAGGCTTGCAGCGATAACTAGGCCTATGTGGCTGACAGATGAGTAGGCGATGAGTGCTTTTAAGTCAGTTTGGCGTAGGCAGATTGAGCTGGTTATGAGTGCTCCTCATAAAGATAAAGCAAGGAATGGGTATTGTAGTGAGTTTAATGTGGGGTTTATTAGGATAGTAATCCGTATAATGCCATATCCTCCGAGCTTTAGAAGTAGTGCTGCTAGAAGCATGGAGCCTGCAATTGGGGCTTCTACATGTGCTTTTGGTAGTCATAAGTGTAGGCCGTATAGTGGGGCTTTTACTATAAATGCTATTAGTAGTGCAATTCCTGAGAGGATAGTGGTTCATGATTTTGGGAGTGAGAGGTTGGTTAAGTTTAGTATTGTTAAGTGAAGAGTCCCTGTTTGTGTGTGAAGGTGTAGGATTGTTACTAATAGTGGGAGGGAGCTAATTAGGGTATAAAATAGGAGGTAGATGCCAGCACTTAGGCGTTCGGGTTGGTTGCCCCATCGGGTAATGAGGATTAGGGTTGGAATGAGGGTTGCTTCAAATGTAATATAAAATATTATAAGTTCTGTGGTTGAGAAGGCTAGAATAATAAATGGTTGAATTATGATTAGGGTGGCTGCAAAGATTCGTTTGCGTGTTAAGGGTTCGTGGTGTAGATGGTTTTGGCTTGCTATAATTATTAGGGGAAGCAATCAGCATGATAGGGTAAGGAGGGGGGATGAGATTTGGTCAATACCTGTTCATTGGGTTAGAGTTTTGTGTGGGAAATATGTGGGGGATAGTCAGTGTAGGCTGATGGTGGCGATTATTAGGCTGTGTAGGGTGATGTTAGTTCATAGGGCTTTTTGGGTGGAGAGTAGGGCTGTTGGGAGAAGTATAATTGTTGGTAGGATAATTTTTAGCATTGTAGGAGATTTAGGTTATGGAGGTGATCTGAGCCATGAGTTCGTGTGGATGCTACTAATATTGCCAGGCCTGTACCTGCTTCGCAAGCCGAAAATGCTAATATTAGGATTGGCATTAGAGTGTGAGAGGGTGTTTGGTTTTCGACTGGTCAGACAGTTAGGGCCACGTATATGGAGAGTATCATGCTTTCTAGGCATAGTAGGGCTGAGATTAGGTGAGTGCGGTGGAAAGCGAGTCCTAGGCTGCTCAGGGTGAAGGTAGAGTAGAAACTTAAGTGTATGAGTGACATTAAGAAAGTCATAGGGCTTAGCTATGATCTGTTGAGCCGAAATCAACTGTCGTGTTTAGACTAACTTTCTTTTTTTGTTTATTCTGCTCATTCTAGGCCACCTTGTGTTCATTCATAAATAAGTCCTAGGGTGAGTAATAGGATAATAGTGGATGTTCAGGTTATGGTAGTGATAGGGGATTGGAGCTGGGTGGCTCATGGTAGGGGTAGTAGTAGTGCGATTTCTAGGTCGAATAGTAGGAATAGAATTGCTACTAGAAAGAATCGGATAGAGAAGGGGAGACGTGCGGAGCCAAGAGGGTCAAAACCACATTCGTATGGGGATAATTTTTCTGAATCTGGATTAATTTGAGTAATTCAGAAGTTTAGTGTGGTTAAAATAATGCTTAGGGTTAGGGAGAGGGTGAATATAAATGTGATTATGTTAATTGCTCTTCTCTGGGGTTGAACCAGATTCTATAGATTGGAAGTCAATTATAATAATTATACTAGAAGAGCAGGATCCTCATCAGTAGATTGTTATGTAGAGGAATAATCAGATGACGTCTACGAAGTGTCAGTATCAGGCAGCGGCTTCAAATCCGAAGTGGTGATTTGGTGTAAAGTGGAATATGATTAGTCGTAGTAGGCAGATAGTGAGGAAAGATGATCCGATGAGTACGTGGAGGCCGTGAAATCCGGTGGCGACAAAAAAGGTTGAACCGTAAACTCCGTCGGCGATTGAGAATGGTGCTTCATAATATTCTATTCCTTGGAGGGCTGTGAAGTAGAACCCTAGGAGGATTGTTAGGGTTAATGCATGGATTGCTTGTTTTCGGTTGCCTTCTGTAATGCTATGGTGTGCTCATGTTACGGTTACTCCTGAAGCCAGTAGAATGGCTGTATTTAGTAAGGGCACTTCTATGGGGTTTAGTGGTTTGATTCCTGCTGGGGGTCATTGGCCGCCTAGTTCTGGCGTTGGTACTAAGCTAGAGTGGAAAAAGGCTCAGAAGAATCCAAGAAAGAAGAATGCTTCGGATGTAATGAATAGGATTATTCCGTATCGTAGTCCTTTTTGGACCGGGAGAGTGTGATGTCCTTGGAAGGTACTCTCACGAATAATATCTCGTCATCATTGGATTATAACAAGAATTATGGAGAATAATCCTAGGCTGAGAAGTTGTATGGAGTTTTGGTGAAATCATATGACAAGGCCTGATGTTGTTAGTAGAGCAGCTGCTGCTCCGGAGATGGGCCATGGGCTAGGGTCTACTATGTGATATGAGTGTGCTTGGTGGGCCATTAGATGTTTTCTTGTAAGTATAAGGTTAGTAGGAGGACAAAGACGTAAGCTTGAATTATGGCTACTGCAATTTCTAGGATTGTTAGGAGGAGTAGGATGGTAGTAGTCAGTATAGATACTGCTGGAAGAATGGGGAGAAGGACTACAGCTGCTGTTGAGATGAGTTGAATGAGTAAATGGCCGGCGGTGAGGTTTGCTGTGAGTCGGACTCCTAAGGCTAGGGGGCGAATAAGGAGACTGATGGTTTCGATTATAATTAGGGCGGGGATTAGGGGGGTGGGTGTTCCTTCTGGGAGAAGGTGGCCTAAGGAGATTGAGGGTTGGTTTCGTAGGCCTGTGAGTAGGGTAGCTAGTCATAAAGGAAGGGCGAGGGCTATGTTTATTGATAGTTGGGTGGTGGGGGTGAATGTATATGGGAGTAGGCCTAGTAGGTTAATTGTAAGTAGTAATAGTATAAGGGAGGTTAAAATTAGGGCTCATTTGTGTCCTTTTTTGTCTAGGGGAATTATTAGTTGTTTTGTGATTAAGTGGATAACTCAGGATTGGAGGGTAGAGAGTCGGTTTGTAATTCATCGGTTACCTTGGGCTGGGATAAGTAGCACAGGGAATAATATTGAGATAAGGATTAGTGGGATTCCTAGGAGGGATGGGCTTATAAATTGGTCGAAGAAGCTTAAAGTCATGGTCAGGCTCATGAGGTGGTTTTATTAAGTATGGTTGGTTTGTTGATTGGGGGGTTAGTTTGGGTGAAGGATAAAAGTTTTGGTTGAATAGTTAGTGTGAAAGTAAGTCATGTTAATAATATAATGGATAATCATGGGTTTGGATTTAGTTGTGGCATGTCATTAAGGAGGGGTATGTGTTCCTCTGTCTCTAGCTTAAAAGGCTAGTGCTGTTTGCATAGCTTCTTAATGATTAGGATGAAAGGAGTGAGGATCAGTTTTCGAAGTGGGTGAGTGGAGTGGATTCTACTACGATGGGTATGTAGCTGTGGTTTGCGCCACAAATTTCGGAGCATTGGCCGTAGAAGATTCCGGGCCGGGTAGTGATAAATGATGTTTGGTTTAGTCGTCCTGGGATTGCGTCTGTTTTAACTCCTAGGGTGGGAACTGCTCAGGAGTGTAGGACATCCCCTGCGGTGATGATGACACGCACGTGGGATTCTGTTGGAATTACAACTCGATGGTCTACTTCTAGTAGTCGGAAGTGTCCTGGTAAAAGGTCTGTTGTGGGGATTATGTATGAGTCGAATGTTAGGTCTTTAAAGTCTGTGTATTCGTAGGATCAATATCATTGGTGGCCAATGGCTTTTAGGGTTAAGTCTGGTTCATCCACTTCGTCTATTATATATAAAATTTGTAAAGATGGTAGGGCTAGTAGGATAAGGACGATTGCTGGTAGGATTGTCCAGATGAGTTCAATTTCTTGTGCATCTACAGTGTTTGAGGAAAGTTTTTCTAATAGTATAAGTGTTAATAAGTAGAGGACGAGAGTGCAGATTGCTAGGGCTACTATTAGGGCATGGTCGTGGAATTCGACAAGTTCTTCTATGATTGGGGAGGAGGCGTCTTGAAATCCGAATTGAGATGGGTTAGCCATTTGAGATATGTAGAGGTTTCATCTACAATTTAGTCTTGACGAGGCTATGTAATAGTTTTACTAATATCTCATAAGAAAGAAGCATGAGTGGTTTGATGCGGTTGGCTTGAAACCAGCATATGAGGGTTCGATTCCTTCCTTTCTTGTACTTGGACAAAGGCTGGTTCTTCAAAGGTATGGTGTGGTGGAGGGCAGCCGTGGATTCATTCAATATTAGTGGTAGGGAGTTCTGGTTGGATTACTTTTCGTTTTGATGCGAAGGCTTCTCAGATGATAAATATTAGCATAATTACAGCTGTTAATGAGATGAGAGAGCCAATAGATGACATGGTGTTTCATAGGGTATATGCGTCTGGATAGTCGGAGTAACGGCGTGGCATGCCTGCTAGGCCTAGGAAGTGTTGTGGGAAGAATGTTAGGTTAACGCCAGTGAATATTACTCCGAAGTGTGCTTTAGCTCATGTAGGGTGGAGGGTATATCCGGTGAATAATGGAAATCAGTGGGTGAAACCTGCTAGGATAGCAAATACTGCTCCTATTGATAATACATAGTGGAAATGGGCAACTACGTAGTAAGTGTCGTGTAGAGCAATGTCTAGGGATGAGTTTGCTAGGATGATTCCAGTTAGGCCTCCAATGGTGAATAAGAAAATGAAGCCTATGGCTCATAGCATGGGGGGGTCTCATTTGATGGTGCCGCCGTGCAGTGTAGCTAGTCAGCTGAATACTTTAATACCGGTTGGGATTGCGATGATTATAGTGGCTGATGTAAAGTATGCTCGGGTATCTACATCTATTCCTACTGTAAATATGTGATGCGCTCATACAATAAAACCTAGGAATCCGATTGATAATATGGCCCAAACTATTCCTATGTAGCCGAAGGGTTCTTTTTTGCCTGCATAGTATGCTACTACGTGTGAGATAATTCCGAAGCCGGGTAGGATCAGGATGTAGACTTCTGGGTGTCCAAAGAATCAAAACAGGTGTTGGTATAGAACTGGGTCTCCTCCGCCAGCGGGGTCGAAGAATGTAGTGTTTAGGTTTCGATCTGTTAATAGTATTGTGATTCCAGCAGCAAGTACGGGAAGTGATAGGAGTAGGAGAACGGCAGTAATGAGTACAGATCATACGAATAATGGGGTTTGGTATTGTGAGAGGGCTGGAGGTTTTATGTTGATGGCGGTTGTGATGAAATTGATAGCTCCTAGAATTGATGACACTCCTGCTAAGTGTAGGGAGAAGATGGCCAGATCTACGGATGCACCAGCGTGGGCAAGGTTTCCGGCTAAGGGGGGGTATACTGTTCATCCTGTTCCTGCTCCTGCTTCTACTGTGGATGAGGCAAGTAAAAGTAGGAAGGATGGTGGTAGGAGTCAAAAGCTTATATTGTTTATGCGGGGGAATGCTATGTCGGGTGCGCCAATTATGAGGGGTACTAGTCAGTTTCCAAAGCCTCCGATTATAATTGGCATAACTATAAAGAAGATTATTACAAAGGCATGTGCGGTGACAATTACATTGTAAATTTGATCGTCACCTAGTAAGGTTCCGGGCTGTCCTAGTTCTGCACGGATAAGCAGGCTTAGGGCGGTTCCGATTATACCTGCTCAGGCACCGAAGATTAGGTATAGGGTGCCGATATCTTTGTGGTTGGTTGAGAATAATCATCGGGTAGTGGTGGTCACAGGTAAGATGGCTGAGTGTTGAGGCGTTAGGCTGTAGACCTTTTTACAGAGGTTCAATTCCTCTTCTTATCGGCTCTGTAGTGAAGTTCATGTTGAGTTGCAAGCTCATCGATGTACGTTGTAGACGTGCCGGAGTCTTAGGGTGTAGACAGAGGCCTGTTGGTTTAGGCGTCTAGCTGTTAACTAGGATGTTGTGGGATCGAAGCCCGCCTGTCTAGTATAAGGCCCTAACTTAATTAGAGTATCTGAGTTGCATTCAGAAGGTGTAGGTTAATATCCTGCGGGTCTTATCAGAAACTAAGAGGTTTTAGCTCTTGTTTAAGGCTTTGAAGGCCTTCGGTTTGTAGTTTATCCTAAGTTTCTAGTTAATGGTTAAAATTATTGGGGATAGAGGTAGGAGTGTGAGGGATAGGGAGGTGGTGATAGCAATTAGGATATTAGATGTCTTATTGGTGTGTCATTGTTTTATATGATTGGCAGAGTTTGGTGGGAGTGTGATTGTTGAGTAATATGTGAGGCGCAGATAGAAGAATAAGCTTAATAAGGAGAGGAGGGCGATGATTGTTGCTGTTGTTGTTATTTCTTGTTTTGTAAGATTATGGATGATAAATCATTTTGGTAGGAATCCTGTTAATGGGGGAAGTCCTGCAAGGGATAGTATGGTTAATATTATGGTAGCTATCAGGATTGGGGCTTTTGTTCAAGAAATTATTATTGTGGATAGTTTTATGGACTTAGTTGTATTAAGGATAAGGAAAATAGGGATGGTTAGTAAGGAATATACATAGAAGTTGATTATGGTGAGTTTAGGGCTGTAGATTAGAATAATGGTTATTCAGCCTAGGTGGGAAATAGATGAGAAAGCTAGGATTTTTCGGGTTTGTGTTTGGTTTAGGCCTATTCAGCCCCCTAAGGCTGCAGAGGCAATGGCTATGAAGGTTAGTAGTGTTGGGTGGAGGGATGGGGATACTATAAATAAAATAGTGAGTGGTGGCAGTTTTATGATTGTAGATAATAAAAGTGCTGTGGTTATAGATGATCCTTGGATGACTTCTGGAAATCAAAAGTGAAATGGTACTAGTCCAAGTTTTATTGCGATTGCAGTTGTAAGTAGAATGCAGGCTGTTGGGTGGTTTAGTTGAGTGAGGTCTCACTGGCCGTTTGAGTAGGCATTGATAATGCTTGTAAATAGGATTAGTGCTGATGCAGTAGCTTGGACTAGGAAGTACTTAATTGTAGCTTCAATTGCGCGTGGGTGATGGGATTTGGCGATTAATGGGATAATTGCTAGGGTATTGATTTCTAGGCCTGTTCAGGCCATAATTCAGTGGTTGCTTGAGATTGTAATGGCTGTGCCTAGTATAAGACTTAGTGTGAAGATTAGTTTTGCATATGGGCTCATTAGTAGGGGAGGGAGTTAAACCATCATTTTCGGGGTATGGGCCCGATAGCTTTGTTAGCTGACTCTACTAGGAAATAATATAGAGGAAGTATGAAGAGCTTTGATCTCTTTTGTGTAGGTTCGAGTCCTACTTTTCTAAGGTGTTCAGATAGGAAATGAGAGGGTTAGTGTACCTCTATATTCACTTTATCATAGTGATCCTTTTGTTCAGGCACATTTCCTTGGGCATGTCTTGAGTATGGGGGTAATCCTGCATAACAGATTGGTATGCTGGTGTGTCATAAGCATAGGGCTAGTGTTAGTGGTAAGAAATTTTTTCATAGGAGGTGTATGAGCTGGTCGTAGCGGAATCGAGGATATGAGGCGCGAACTCATAGAAAACCAGAGGACAGTAGTAGGATTTTTGTAGCTATAATAATAGGGAATAGCTCTAGGGGTGGGTTTAGTGAACTTGGGTTGAGGAATAGAATGGTGGTTAGTGTGTTTATTAGTATAATGTTTGCGTATTCGGCTAGGAAGAAAAGAGCGAAAGGACCTGCAGCGTATTCGACATTAAATCCGGAGACTAGTTCTGACTCTCCTTCTGTGAGGTCGAATGGGGCACGGTTTGTTTCGGCTAGGGTTGAAATATACCATATCATTGCAAGGGGTCAGGAAGAGAAGATAAGGTAAAGTGGTTCTTGGGTGGTAATGAGGGTATTTAGGGAGTAGTTTCCGCTTAATATAATTACGGAGAGCAGGATGATAGCTAGTGTAACTTCATATGAAATTGTTTGTGCTACTGCACGTAGGGCTCCGATTAGGGCATATTTTGAGTTGGAGGCTCATCCAGATCATAGGATTGAGTATACGGCTAGGCTTGATATGGCTAACAGGAATAGTAGTCCTAGGTTCAAGTCGGCTAGGGAAAATGGAAGTGGGAGGGGGATTCAGATTGTGATTGCCAATAGTAGTGCTAGTATTGGGGTTACGATAAATAAGAATGGAGATGAAGTAGATGGTCGGATTGGTTCTTTAATAAATAGTTTTACACCATCTGCTACAGGTTGTAGTAAACCAAATGGGCCTACAACGTTTGGGCCTTTTCGGGATTGTATGTAGCTTAGGATTTTTCGTTCTACTAGGGTTAGGAAGGCTACAGCAAGTAAAATTGGGATAGCATAGGACAGTGATATAAAGAGGAGGGTAAGGGTAGAGGGTTTTGACATAGTTGATGAAAGCTAGGGAGAGGACTTGAACCTCTGGGTAAAGGGCTTAAGCCTTTTGCATTTACCAAGCTCTGCCACGCTAGCGGCCCTTTTCTAGGGCATTGGTTATATGTTAATATCCATTATAGTAGTTTAGTTGAGTTCACTACTTGAGGGAGGGCGTGTTGGGTAATATTGGCCCTGCTTTCCCGGTCCTTTCGTACTAGGGAAGGCCTAGTCATAGATAGAAACCGACCTGGATTGCTCCGGTCTGAACTCAGATCACGTAGGACTGTTAATCGTTGAACAAACGAACCCTTAATAGCGGCTGCACCATTAGGATGTCCTGATCCAACATCGAGGTCGTAAACCTCCTTGTCGATATGGGCTCTTGAAGGAGATTGCGCTGTTATCCCTGGGGTAGCTTGGTTCATTACTCAGTTGTACTGGGTCTGATTACTATTAGCACATTGAGATGTCACTCTTAGTTAAGAGTTGTGGTCTTATTTTTGGAGGATTTGTTTTTCTCCAAGGTCGCCCCAACCAAAAAATATGAGCCATTGTCTAGTAAGTTGTAGGCCTAGTAGGCTTGGTTAGTGTTGGTGATGGCCATTGATTTTTAAGTTCCACAGGGTCTTCTCGTCTTATGGGTTCATTCCTGCTTTTGCACAGGAAGATCAATTTCACTGATTATCTACAGGAGACAGTTAAGACCTCGTTTAGCCATTCATACAAGTCCCGATTTATGAGACAATTGATTGCGCTACCTTCGCACGGTTAGGATACCGCGGCCGTTAAACGTTCTGTCACTGGGCAGGCATCACCTTTAATACTTGGTTGGCTAAAGGCTATGTTTTTGGTAAACAGTCGGGTCTTGGGTTTGCCGAGTTCCTTTTGTAGATTTTAATCTTTCTAATATGCGCACCTGGGTTGGGTTAACAGTATGTTTAATATTTTGTCTTGTTAGAATTGAGGTATTAATTATGGTCTGTTAATAATTAAATGATGTAAGCTTGCGCTAGGGAGGGAAATGTTCCAAGTTACTTATTTTAGCATAAGTTCTTCTATAGGGATAGGTTAGCCTGTTAGTGGTAAGGGAGTCATGTTGTTTTAGTATTTTTAAGAGGCGAGCTTTGACGCATTCTTTAATGATGGCTGCTTAAAGGCCTACAGTAAGGATGTGGGTGTGGTGTTTATCCGCTAGGGGAGATTGTTTTCTTTTTTAAAGGGGCTGTACCCCCTTTAAATTACTCTTGACCTTCTACATGGGGGTTTGGTTAGGTTTCCTTAGAGGGAGGTCTAGAGAGAACTTAAATTCGTTTCACAGGCAACCAGCTATCACCCAGCTCGGTTGGCTTTTCACCTCTACTAACGAGTCATCCCACTCTTTTGCGACAGAGACGGGTTCGCTCATGTATAGCTGCTCGTGAGTAGCTCGCTTGGGTTTCGGGGGGGCAAGCTTAAATCCGTTTTGCTTGGTGGTTCTGGCTAAATCATGATGCAAAAGGTACAAGATTTTGTCTTTGCTATTATATGCTTAGGTTTTCATTATTATTTCATCTTTCCCTTGCGGTACAGGGGCTCTATCGCTCCGGATGATGTCCTTTTCTATCGCCTATACTAGGTTTATTGAATGTTTTAGTTAAGTGATGAAGTTAGTTTTTTGGTTAATTAGATATGAAGGGTTGGGCTAGAGTTTGGCTTCAAGGCGATCTGGGTGATGGCAGATATCTTTCAGGTGTAAGCTGAATGCTTTGGTGTTGTAGCTACGCCTTGGTATGCTAAGTACACCTTCCGGTACACTTACCTTGTTACGACTTACCTCATCTTTACCTAGTAATGTAGTATTAATTTATTAAGGGAATGTGGTTGTGACGAGGGTGACGGGCGGTATGTACGTGTCCCAGGGCCAATTTAAATGGGGCTCTCATTGTCCCTATTTACTGCTAAATCCGCCTTCCGGGAATGGTTTCACACTCCCTTCCGTGTTTCCTAGTGTTAGGAAATGTAGCCCATTGCTCCCGACTCATAAGCTATACCTTGACCTGTCTTGTTAGCGAAGTATGGTTATTGTGCCCACTGTTGTTCTTTCAAAAAGGTGAGCTGGCGACGGCGGTATGTAGGCTGGCTTAGGGCTAGAGTCGGTTGGGTAAATCGTGGGTTATCGATTATAGAACAGGCTCCTCTAGGTGGGTTTGGGACACCGCCAAGTCCTTAGAGTTTTAAGCGTTTGTGCTCGTAATTCTCAGGCGGATATCTTTGTATATGGGAAGATATCAAGATTTAGGGCCAGGCATAGTGGGGTATCTAATCCCAGTTTGGGTCCTGGCTTTCGTGGATCTAGTTTGTCTAAGGATTTAAGATCTCTTTTAGGGCGGCTTTAGTTGTAATCTGAGCTTATGACAGCTTGGTTACATTTTGATCTTAAATGTCAAGATACTGCATGTACCACTCTTTACGCCGTATTACCGTTAATTTGAGTCTCTTGTATGACCGCGGTGGCTGGCACAAGATTTACCAACTCTGGTTGCTATAACTAAGTCAAGCTTACACTTATTGCTTAATGTTAATTACTGCTGAATGCCCGTGGGGGTGTGGCTAAGCAAGGCGTCTTGGGCTACTTTGATATGGGGTGTGCCTGATACCTGCTCCTTTTATCTTGACAAGAAGGCTAAGGGCATTTACACTGGAATGCGGATACTTGCATGTATATATCTAGCAAGAACTAACGGTAAGGTTAGGACTAAGTCTTTTGTCCTCGGGGAGGTAGGGCTAACCATCTTAGCATCTTCAGTGCTATGCTTTTATTTAAGCTACGAGGACGTGAAAGGGGCTTGTGTTGTTTGTTGTTTGTTGTTTGTTGTTTGTTGTTTGTTGTTTGTTGTTTGTTGTTTGTTGTTTGTTGTTTGTTTTGTTGTAGGTGGGTTTTTTAATATTTGGTAAAAATATATATAATAAATATGTAAATAATAAGTGATGTGGTGTACAAAGTGGTGGAATTATTTTAATGTAACTCCAGCGGCGGTGGAGTGTAAAAAGTGAAAAAATGTGTATAAGATAAGTAATAAAAGATGATGTTTACAATATAATGATGATGTATGGTTTGTTTGTAGGGTGTTCTTGTAGTTGAAGTTTACAACGATGGTTTTTCAGGCCATAGATCTTGGAGAGAGGCCAAGCAGGAATTATTATGACTTATTTTGTTTTTTTCTTGGGTGTAGGTTTTGTGTTGGGTGGGTTGGCGGTTGCGTCTAATCCTTCGCCATATTATGGGGTGGTTGGTTTGGTGTTGGCATCTGTGATAGGATGTGGGTGGTTGTTGAGTTTGGGAGTTTCGTTTGTGTCTTTAGTGCTTTTTATGGTGTATTTAGGGGGAATGTTAGTGGTGTTTGTATACTCTGTTTCTTTGGCAGCGGAGCCGTTTCCAGAGGCTTGGGGGGATTGGGGAGTAGTGGGGTATGGGGTTGGGTTATTTTTGGTTGTTGTTGTTGGTGTGGTTGTAGGAGGTGTGGTTGAGTGTTGAAAGGTTGGGTTAGTTACTGTTGATAATGGAGGTATGTTTTTGGTGCGGTTGGATTTTAGTGGTGTGGCAATGTTTTATTCTTTGGGGTTTGGGATGTTCTTGGTGGCGGGGTGAGGTTTGTTGTTGACGTTGTTCGTAGTTTTGGAGGTTGTGCGGGGGTTGTCGCGTGGGGCTATTCGGGCAGTTTAGTGGGGTTATCAGAAAATAGTTTAATTTAGAATACCAGCTTTGGGAGTTGGTGATAAAGGTTTAATTCCTTTTTTTCTGAGGTATGTTTTGATGTATTATGTTTGTGATGGTGACAAATGTAAGTGTTTGTTTATTTAATGAATTTTTACTGGATTGTTTGATGATGTTTTGTGATGTATGATGTAAAAAAATTTTTGTTAAGTAACGAATTTGTTTATTAATGTAGTTTGTCTAGAGTGGGAAAATGTGAAATGTGATGATAAAAATTGTGATGGGTGGAAAATTATGGTTTAGTCGGAAATTCCTAGTGTTGTTAAAATCGCCCGGGGGGGCGAAAATCGAAAAATCATATACCCTATGCATGCATTATCCTGCCACACGGGAGTTAAGCTAGTCGGATCAAGTATGTGAGGGCTATCTAAAGTGCATCAGTGTTGAGATGATTCCCCGGATACGTCGACCGTCTCATTGAGTGATTCTCTGAAAGTGATAAAAAGGCCCGTGGACCATTGTAGCCCAGGTAAATAGATTGTAAGCTCCTGCTCTAACTACCATGGGCAACCTGTGAAGGCTCCCGAAGGGAAGAGAGGGAACCAGTAGACAAAAGGCAGAAAGATGTCGGGATTACGAGGCAAAGTGCCCCTGACAGAGCTCGGTTGCATCTGTGAAAACCAATATATATCCAACTACCAATTGATGACCCTGAAATAGGAACCCGAGGCGCAAAAGAGCAAGTAGTGTCAGTGGTGTATGGTGGAAAGAATGGGCTTGAAGCTAGTATGAGGAGGTACTTCGTGCAAGGCGTTGCGGATTTCTCGTGCTGTGAACGATCAATAAATCCATCGGGTACTTTAGAAAGCTGTACCGGAACAAAGTTTCGTCGGAATAGTCCTGCTACCATTAAGGTCATTCCCTCCGGGAGGCCTCGTGTCCAGGGAAAGTCCGTTAATGTATAGAATGGCATGTCATGGTTTTAGTACGGGCAGAGTGTAAATTCCGTTAATAAGTTACACGCGGATAGCGCTTGAAAGTAGGATGTGAAAAATGCGATTTGTGTCCAGGTGTATATTAATGTATTTAGGACATGGATATAATGTATAATGTGGTACGAGAATAGTATGCTAGAGTACATAGATCCCGGCAAAAAATCCTCCGGGGGGGGAGGGGGGGGGCCCGGAGGAAGAAAAACTCTAAGAAGAGGTGGGATCTTCATTCTTTGGCTTACAAGACCAATGTTTTTGATAAACTATTAGAGTATTTTAGTAGTTCAGTAACTTGTTTTCTAGGGTGGCAGTGATTGGAAAGAGGATTAGAATAATAGAGAAGTAGGTGAGGGATGCTAGTTGGCCGATGATAATGAATGGGTGTTCTACTGGTTGGCTGCCTACTCATGTTAGGATGATTAGATTGGTGACTAAAATTCAGAATAATACTTGGGATAGAGGGCGAAATGTTATTGTGCGTTGTTTAGATTTATGTAGGAGTGGGGCTAGAAATAGTACTAGGACAGATGCAGCGAGTGCAAGGACTCCTCCAAGTTTGTTTGGGATTGAGCGTAGGATAGCGTATGCAAATAGGAAGTATCATTCTGGTTTAATATGAGGGGGTGTGATGAGTGGGTTTGCGGGGGTAAAGTTTTCTGGGTCGCTTAGTAGTGTTGGTGAGAAGAGGGCTAGGGTTGTCAGGAAGAGTAGTATTGTGATGAATCCCAGGATATCTTTTAGGGAGAAGTAGGGGTGGAATGGGATTTTGTCTGAATCTGATGCTAGTCCTAGTGGGTTGTTTGAACCAGTTTCGTGGAGGAAGGTGAGGTGGATTAGTGTGAGACCTGCAATTATGAATGGAAGAATAAAATGTAGGGCAAAAAATCGGGTTAGTGTCGGGTTGTCTACTGAGAAGCCTCCTCAAGCTCATTCTACTAGGGTCTGTCCGATGTATGGGATGGCTGAGAATAGGTTAGTGATGACGGTTGCGCCTCAAAACGATATTTGTCCCCATGGGAGAACATATCCTACGAAGGCGGTTGCTATTAAGGTTAAGAGGAGGATAACTCCTGTGTTTCAGGTTTCCTTGAATAGATAGGAGCCGTAGTAGAAGCCTCGTCCGATGTGAAGGTAAATGCAGATGAAAAATGCTGATGCTCCATTTGCATGTAGGTTGCGGAGTAGTCAACCATATTGGACGTCTCGGCACATGTGGGCTACGGAGGAGAATGCTAGGGTTGTGTCTGCGGTATAGTGTATGGCTAGCATTAATCCTGTAAGGATTTGGGTTGCTAGGCAGATACCTAGAAGAGAGCCGAAATTTCATCAGGCGGAGATATTTGAGGGTGTTGGGAGGTCAATTAGGGAGTTGTTAATTATTTTTAGTAGGGGGTGATGTTTTCGTATGTTTGGGGCCATTAGGGTGTTGGTTCTGTATATTAGTAAGAGGATTAGGATTGATAGGGCAAATGAGCTTAAATAGGCTTTGATGAGGCCTGTGTGTAGGTTGGTTGAGGTTTTGGTTGTTATGACTTGTAGGGTGGCAAGTCCTTCTGGGCCTATTTTTTTGTACCAGGATAGGTCGGCTAGGTGGGAGGATAGTTTTTGTCCTGTGTTTAGGAGGTTTGTAGAGGTTAGGCGGTGGAGTAATGGGTTGAAGTAGCCTAATGTAGATGAGAAGTTTATTGCCATGTTTTGTTTGGGCTTTGATAGGGCGTGAGTTATGTTTGATAGTTCGAGGGCTAGAATGGTTCCTAGGATCGTTAGAAGTATAGCGGCAATTTTTATGTATGTAGGTATGGTTATTGGAGGGGTGCTCGTAGGTGGGAAGTAAGTTGTGATAAGTAGGCCAGCTAGGATGCTGCCTAGTGCAAGTCGAGTGATTGGGTTAATAATTGCTGGGTCGTTTTCGTTTATTGGGGTAGTTGATGGGATGCGGGGGAATCCTGTTTGTACTAAAATAGTTATTCGTAGGCTATATGTTGCGGTGAATGTTGTGGCGAGTAGTGTTAGGAGTAGTGCTCAGGTATTAAGGTGTGATGTGTTTAGGCTTTCAATGATGAGATCTTTTGAGTAGAATCCGGCTAAGAATGGAGTTCCTATTAAGGCTAGGTTTCCGATAGTTAGGCAGGAGGTGGTTGTTGGAAGTATTTTTTGAAGGCCGCCTATTTTTCGGATGTCTTGTTCACCACTGAGGTTGTGGATAATTGATCCAGAGCACAGGAAGAGTATGGCTTTGAAGAAGGCGTGGGTTGAAATGTGTAGAAAGGCTAGCTGTGGAAGGTTTAGTCCAATTGTTACTATTATTAGTCCTAGTTGGCTAGATGTTGAGAAGGCAATAATTTTTTTGATGTCGTTTTGTGTTAGAGCACAGGTAGCGGCAAATAGTGTGGATAGTGCTCCTAGACATAAGCATAGGGTTAGGGCGGTTTGGTTGTTGGAGAGTATAGGGTGTATTCGGATTAGGAGGAAGATTCCTGCTACAACTATAGTACTTGAGTGGAGTAGGGCGGAAACTGGGGTTGGGCCTTCTATGGCAGCTGGTAGTCATGGATGTAGGCCAAATTGAGCTGACTTTCCGGTTGCGGCTAGGATGAGGCCTAGTAATGGGAGTGTTGGGGTTTGGGTATGGTTGGGCATGGTTTGTTGGATATCTCATGAGTTTATGGTGCATGCGAGTCAGGCTATACTTAGGATGAGTCCGATATCTCCGATTCGGTTATATAGGATAGCTTGTAGAGCAGCTGTATTGGCTTCTGCTCGGCCTTGCCATCATCCGATTAGGAGAAATGATATAATTCCTACCCCCTCTCATCCGATGAAAAGTAAAAATAGGTTGTTGGCGATTGTTAGTGTTAATATTGCAGTTAGGAATATTAGTAAGTATGAGAAGAATTTTGTAATGTATGGTTCTGTAGCTATATATCAGGAGGCGAATTGTAGAATAGATCATGTTACAAATAGTGCAATGGGAAAAAATATTATTGAGTATTGGTCAATTTTAAGGTTTATTGGGATTTTAAAGTTTATAATGAATTTTCATTCTCAGATGGAGATAATGCTGTCTATGCCAGAGTATAGGAATAGTGTGGTGGGGATTAGGCTGGTGAGAAAGGCAGTTTTGACGGTTTTGGTAATTGAGCTGGGGGAGTTCTTGTAATTTTTTGTTAATAGGGTTAGTAGTGTGGGGATTAGGATTAATGCTAGTGTGAGAAGTATAGAGGTGTTAATAATTAGGATGGTTTCCACTACTTTTACTTGGATTTGCACCAAGATTAGTGGTTCCTAAGACCAGCGGATTACTGTTATCCTTTAAAAGTAAGGGGGCTGAGATTTTAGACTCAGATACAGGAATTAGCAGTTCCTGTTGGTTGAACCTCCCCTCGGCAGGTAAGAAGGTTTTAACTTCTATTTTTAGAATCACAGTCTAATGTTTGGTTTAAACTATACTTGCATAGGAAGGCTCCTGAGATAAGTTCTGGTTTAAGGATTAAGAGGAGTATAGGTATGATGTGTAGGGTTATTAGGAGGTGTTCACGTGTGGTAAAGTTCTGAATAGATGTGATGTTGGTTGGTAAAATTCCTCGTTGGGTAGTCAGTAGTATAAATAGGGTGTATGCTGCGGTAAGTAGTGTTGCGAGTCCAGTTAGGATGATTGTAAGTATTGATCAGTTGAATAGGGCAATTATGATGGTGAGTTCAGCTATTAAATTTGTTGTTGGTGGCAGGGCTATGTTTGATAGATTGGCTAGTAGTCATCAGGTTGCTGTTAGTGGTAGGAGTGGCTGTAGGCTGCGTGTTAATAATAAGATTCGGCTATGGGTACGTTCATAGTTTGTGTTGGCCAGACAGAATAGTATTGAGGAGGTGAGGCCGTGGGAGATTATGAGGATTATTGCGCCTGAGAAGGATCAGTTAGTTTGGATTAGGCTTGCAGCGATAACTAGGCCTATGTGGCTGACAGATGAGTAGGCGATGAGTGCTTTTAAGTCAGTTTGGCGTAGGCAGATTGAGCTGGTTATGAGTGCTCCTCATAAAGATAAAGCAAGGAATGGGTATTGTAGTGAGTTTAATGTGGGGTTTATTAGGATAGTAATCCGTATAATGCCATATCCTCCGAGCTTTAGAAGTAGTGCTGCTAGAAGCATGGAGCCTGCAATTGGGGCTTCTACATGTGCTTTTGGTAGTCATAAGTGTAGGCCGTATAGTGGGGCTTTTACTATAAATGCTATTAGTAGTGCAATTCCTGAGAGGATAGTGGTTCATGATTTTGGGAGTGAGAGGTTGGTTAAGTTTAGTATTGTTAAGTGAAGAGTCCCTGTTTGTGTGTGAAGGTGTAGGATTGTTACTAATAGTGGGAGGGAGCTAATTAGGGTATAAAATAGGAGGTAGATGCCAGCACTTAGGCGTTCGGGTTGGTTGCCCCATCGGGTAATGAGGATTAGGGTTGGAATGAGGGTTGCTTCAAATGTAATATAAAATATTATAAGTTCTGTGGTTGAGAAGGCTAGAATAATAAATGGTTGAATTATGATTAGGGTGGCTGCAAAGATTCGTTTGCGTGTTAAGGGTTCGTGGTGTAGATGGTTTTGGCTTGCTATAATTATTAGGGGAAGCAATCAGCATGATAGGGTAAGGAGGGGGGATGAGATTTGGTCAATACCTGTTCATTGGGTTAGAGTTTTGTGTGGGAAATATGTGGGGGATAGTCAGTGTAGGCTGATGGTGGCGATTATTAGGCTGTGTAGGGTGATGTTAGTTCATAGGGCTTTTTGGGTGGAGAGTAGGGCTGTTGGGAGAAGTATAATTGTTGGTAGGATAATTTTTAGCATTGTAGGAGATTTAGGTTATGGAGGTGATCTGAGCCATGAGTTCGTGTGGATGCTACTAATATTGCCAGGCCTGTACCTGCTTCGCAAGCCGAAAATGCTAATATTAGGATTGGCATTAGAGTGTGAGAGGGTGTTTGGTTTTCGACTGGTCAGACAGTTAGGGCCACGTATATGGAGAGTATCATGCTTTCTAGGCATAGTAGGGCTGAGATTAGGTGAGTGCGGTGGAAAGCGAGTCCTAGGCTGCTCAGGGTGAAGGTAGAGTAGAAACTTAAGTGTATGAGTGACATTAAGAAAGTCATAGGGCTTAGCTATGATCTGTTGAGCCGAAATCAACTGTCGTGTTTAGACTAACTTTCTTTTTTTGTTTATTCTGCTCATTCTAGGCCACCTTGTGTTCATTCATAAATAAGTCCTAGGGTGAGTAATAGGATAATAGTGGATGTTCAGGTTATGGTAGTGATAGGGGATTGGAGCTGGGTGGCTCATGGTAGGGGTAGTAGTAGTGCGATTTCTAGGTCGAATAGTAGGAATAGAATTGCTACTAGAAAGAATCGGATAGAGAAGGGGAGACGTGCGGAGCCAAGAGGGTCAAAACCACATTCGTATGGGGATAATTTTTCTGAATCTGGATTAATTTGAGTAATTCAGAAGTTTAGTGTGGTTAAAATAATGCTTAGGGTTAGGGAGAGGGTGAATATAAATGTGATTATGTTAATTGCTCTTCTCTGGGGTTGAACCAGATTCTATAGATTGGAAGTCAATTATAATAATTATACTAGAAGAGCAGGATCCTCATCAGTAGATTGTTATGTAGAGGAATAATCAGATGACGTCTACGAAGTGTCAGTATCAGGCAGCGGCTTCAAATCCGAAGTGGTGATTTGGTGTAAAGTGGAATATGATTAGTCGTAGTAGGCAGATAGTGAGGAAAGATGATCCGATGAGTACGTGGAGGCCGTGAAATCCGGTGGCGACAAAAAAGGTTGAACCGTAAACTCCGTCGGCGATTGAGAATGGTGCTTCATAATATTCTATTCCTTGGAGGGCTGTGAAGTAGAACCCTAGGAGGATTGTTAGGGTTAATGCATGGATTGCTTGTTTTCGGTTGCCTTCTGTAATGCTATGGTGTGCTCATGTTACGGTTACTCCTGAAGCCAGTAGAATGGCTGTATTTAGTAAGGGCACTTCTATGGGGTTTAGTGGTTTGATTCCTGCTGGGGGTCATTGGCCGCCTAGTTCTGGCGTTGGTACTAAGCTAGAGTGGAAAAAGGCTCAGAAGAATCCAAGAAAGAAGAATGCTTCGGATGTAATGAATAGGATTATTCCGTATCGTAGTCCTTTTTGGACCGGGAGAGTGTGATGTCCTTGGAAGGTACTCTCACGAATAATATCTCGTCATCATTGGATTATAACAAGAATTATGGAGAATAATCCTAGGCTGAGAAGTTGTATGGAGTTTTGGTGAAATCATATGACAAGGCCTGATGTTGTTAGTAGAGCAGCTGCTGCTCCGGAGATGGGCCATGGGCTAGGGTCTACTATGTGATATGAGTGTGCTTGGTGGGCCATTAGATGTTTTCTTGTAAGTATAAGGTTAGTAGGAGGACAAAGACGTAAGCTTGAATTATGGCTACTGCAATTTCTAGGATTGTTAGGAGGAGTAGGATGGTAGTAGTCAGTATAGATACTGCTGGAAGAATGGGGAGAAGGACTACAGCTGCTGTTGAGATGAGTTGAATGAGTAAATGGCCGGCGGTGAGGTTTGCTGTGAGTCGGACTCCTAAGGCTAGGGGGCGAATAAGGAGACTGATGGTTTCGATTATAATTAGGGCGGGGATTAGGGGGGTGGGTGTTCCTTCTGGGAGAAGGTGGCCTAAGGAGATTGAGGGTTGGTTTCGTAGGCCTGTGAGTAGGGTAGCTAGTCATAAAGGAAGGGCGAGGGCTATGTTTATTGATAGTTGGGTGGTGGGGGTGAATGTATATGGGAGTAGGCCTAGTAGGTTAATTGTAAGTAGTAATAGTATAAGGGAGGTTAAAATTAGGGCTCATTTGTGTCCTTTTTTGTCTAGGGGAATTATTAGTTGTTTTGTGATTAAGTGGATAACTCAGGATTGGAGGGTAGAGAGTCGGTTTGTAATTCATCGGTTACCTTGGGCTGGGATAAGTAGCACAGGGAATAATATTGAGATAAGGATTAGTGGGATTCCTAGGAGGGATGGGCTTATAAATTGGTCGAAGAAGCTTAAAGTCATGGTCAGGCTCATGAGGTGGTTTTATTAAGTATGGTTGGTTTGTTGATTGGGGGGTTAGTTTGGGTGAAGGATAAAAGTTTTGGTTGAATAGTTAGTGTGAAAGTAAGTCATGTTAATAATATAATGGATAATCATGGGTTTGGATTTAGTTGTGGCATGTCATTAAGGAGGGGTATGTGTTCCTCTGTCTCTAGCTTAAAAGGCTAGTGCTGTTTGCATAGCTTCTTAATGATTAGGATGAAAGGAGTGAGGATCAGTTTTCGAAGTGGGTGAGTGGAGTGGATTCTACTACGATGGGTATGTAGCTGTGGTTTGCGCCACAAATTTCGGAGCATTGGCCGTAGAAGATTCCGGGCCGGGTAGTGATAAATGATGTTTGGTTTAGTCGTCCTGGGATTGCGTCTGTTTTAACTCCTAGGGTGGGAACTGCTCAGGAGTGTAGGACATCCCCTGCGGTGATGATGACACGCACGTGGGATTCTGTTGGAATTACAACTCGATGGTCTACTTCTAGTAGTCGGAAGTGTCCTGGTAAAAGGTCTGTTGTGGGGATTATGTATGAGTCGAATGTTAGGTCTTTAAAGTCTGTGTATTCGTAGGATCAATATCATTGGTGGCCAATGGCTTTTAGGGTTAAGTCTGGTTCATCCACTTCGTCTATTATATATAAAATTTGTAAAGATGGTAGGGCTAGTAGGATAAGGACGATTGCTGGTAGGATTGTCCAGATGAGTTCAATTTCTTGTGCATCTACAGTGTTTGAGGAAAGTTTTTCTAATAGTATAAGTGTTAATAAGTAGAGGACGAGAGTGCAGATTGCTAGGGCTACTATTAGGGCATGGTCGTGGAATTCGACAAGTTCTTCTATGATTGGGGAGGAGGCGTCTTGAAATCCGAATTGAGATGGGTTAGCCATTTGAGATATGTAGAGGTTTCATCTACAATTTAGTCTTGACGAGGCTATGTAATAGTTTTACTAATATCTCATAAGAAAGAAGCATGAGTGGTTTGATGCGGTTGGCTTGAAACCAGCATATGAGGGTTCGATTCCTTCCTTTCTTGTACTTGGACAAAGGCTGGTTCTTCAAAGGTATGGTGTGGTGGAGGGCAGCCGTGGATTCATTCAATATTAGTGGTAGGGAGTTCTGGTTGGATTACTTTTCGTTTTGATGCGAAGGCTTCTCAGATGATAAATATTAGCATAATTACAGCTGTTAATGAGATGAGAGAGCCAATAGATGACATGGTGTTTCATAGGGTATATGCGTCTGGATAGTCGGAGTAACGGCGTGGCATGCCTGCTAGGCCTAGGAAGTGTTGTGGGAAGAATGTTAGGTTAACGCCAGTGAATATTACTCCGAAGTGTGCTTTAGCTCATGTAGGGTGGAGGGTATATCCGGTGAATAATGGAAATCAGTGGGTGAAACCTGCTAGGATAGCAAATACTGCTCCTATTGATAATACATAGTGGAAATGGGCAACTACGTAGTAAGTGTCGTGTAGAGCAATGTCTAGGGATGAGTTTGCTAGGATGATTCCAGTTAGGCCTCCAATGGTGAATAAGAAAATGAAGCCTATGGCTCATAGCATGGGGGGGTCTCATTTGATGGTGCCGCCGTGCAGTGTAGCTAGTCAGCTGAATACTTTAATACCGGTTGGGATTGCGATGATTATAGTGGCTGATGTAAAGTATGCTCGGGTATCTACATCTATTCCTACTGTAAATATGTGATGCGCTCATACAATAAAACCTAGGAATCCGATTGATAATATGGCCCAAACTATTCCTATGTAGCCGAAGGGTTCTTTTTTGCCTGCATAGTATGCTACTACGTGTGAGATAATTCCGAAGCCGGGTAGGATCAGGATGTAGACTTCTGGGTGTCCAAAGAATCAAAACAGGTGTTGGTATAGAACTGGGTCTCCTCCGCCAGCGGGGTCGAAGAATGTAGTGTTTAGGTTTCGATCTGTTAATAGTATTGTGATTCCAGCAGCAAGTACGGGAAGTGATAGGAGTAGGAGAACGGCAGTAATGAGTACAGATCATACGAATAATGGGGTTTGGTATTGTGAGAGGGCTGGAGGTTTTATGTTGATGGCGGTTGTGATGAAATTGATAGCTCCTAGAATTGATGACACTCCTGCTAAGTGTAGGGAGAAGATGGCCAGATCTACGGATGCACCAGCGTGGGCAAGGTTTCCGGCTAAGGGGGGGTATACTGTTCATCCTGTTCCTGCTCCTGCTTCTACTGTGGATGAGGCAAGTAAAAGTAGGAAGGATGGTGGTAGGAGTCAAAAGCTTATATTGTTTATGCGGGGGAATGCTATGTCGGGTGCGCCAATTATGAGGGGTACTAGTCAGTTTCCAAAGCCTCCGATTATAATTGGCATAACTATAAAGAAGATTATTACAAAGGCATGTGCGGTGACAATTACATTGTAAATTTGATCGTCACCTAGTAAGGTTCCGGGCTGTCCTAGTTCTGCACGGATAAGCAGGCTTAGGGCGGTTCCGATTATACCTGCTCAGGCACCGAAGATTAGGTATAGGGTGCCGATATCTTTGTGGTTGGTTGAGAATAATCATCGGGTAGTGGTGGTCACAGGTAAGATGGCTGAGTGTTGAGGCGTTAGGCTGTAGACCTTTTTACAGAGGTTCAATTCCTCTTCTTATCGGCTCTGTAGTGAAGTTCATGTTGAGTTGCAAGCTCATCGATGTACGTTGTAGACGTGCCGGAGTCTTAGGGTGTAGACAGAGGCCTGTTGGTTTAGGCGTCTAGCTGTTAACTAGGATGTTGTGGGATCGAAGCCCGCCTGTCTAGTATAAGGCCCTAACTTAATTAGAGTATCTGAGTTGCATTCAGAAGGTGTAGGTTAATATCCTGCGGGTCTTATCAGAAACTAAGAGGTTTTAGCTCTTGTTTAAGGCTTTGAAGGCCTTCGGTTTGTAGTTTATCCTAAGTTTCTAGTTAATGGTTAAAATTATTGGGGATAGAGGTAGGAGTGTGAGGGATAGGGAGGTGGTGATAGCAATTAGGATATTAGATGTCTTATTGGTGTGTCATTGTTTTATATGATTGGCAGAGTTTGGTGGGAGTGTGATTGTTGAGTAATATGTGAGGCGCAGATAGAAGAATAAGCTTAATAAGGAGAGGAGGGCGATGATTGTTGCTGTTGTTGTTATTTCTTGTTTTGTAAGATTATGGATGATAAATCATTTTGGTAGGAATCCTGTTAATGGGGGAAGTCCTGCAAGGGATAGTATGGTTAATATTATGGTAGCTATCAGGATTGGGGCTTTTGTTCAAGAAATTATTATTGTGGATAGTTTTATGGACTTAGTTGTATTAAGGATAAGGAAAATAGGGATGGTTAGTAAGGAATATACATAGAAGTTGATTATGGTGAGTTTAGGGCTGTAGATTAGAATAATGGTTATTCAGCCTAGGTGGGAAATAGATGAGAAAGCTAGGATTTTTCGGGTTTGTGTTTGGTTTAGGCCTATTCAGCCCCCTAAGGCTGCAGAGGCAATGGCTATGAAGGTTAGTAGTGTTGGGTGGAGGGATGGGGATACTATAAATAAAATAGTGAGTGGTGGCAGTTTTATGATTGTAGATAATAAAAGTGCTGTGGTTATAGATGATCCTTGGATGACTTCTGGAAATCAAAAGTGAAATGGTACTAGTCCAAGTTTTATTGCGATTGCAGTTGTAAGTAGAATGCAGGCTGTTGGGTGGTTTAGTTGAGTGAGGTCTCACTGGCCGTTTGAGTAGGCATTGATAATGCTTGTAAATAGGATTAGTGCTGATGCAGTAGCTTGGACTAGGAAGTACTTAATTGTAGCTTCAATTGCGCGTGGGTGATGGGATTTGGCGATTAATGGGATAATTGCTAGGGTATTGATTTCTAGGCCTGTTCAGGCCATAATTCAGTGGTTGCTTGAGATTGTAATGGCTGTGCCTAGTATAAGACTTAGTGTGAAGATTAGTTTTGCATATGGGCTCATTAGTAGGGGAGGGAGTTAAACCATCATTTTCGGGGTATGGGCCCGATAGCTTTGTTAGCTGACTCTACTAGGAAATAATATAGAGGAAGTATGAAGAGCTTTGATCTCTTTTGTGTAGGTTCGAGTCCTACTTTTCTAAGGTGTTCAGATAGGAAATGAGAGGGTTAGTGTACCTCTATATTCACTTTATCATAGTGATCCTTTTGTTCAGGCACATTTCCTTGGGCATGTCTTGAGTATGGGGGTAATCCTGCATAACAGATTGGTATGCTGGTGTGTCATAAGCATAGGGCTAGTGTTAGTGGTAAGAAATTTTTTCATAGGAGGTGTATGAGCTGGTCGTAGCGGAATCGAGGATATGAGGCGCGAACTCATAGAAAACCAGAGGACAGTAGTAGGATTTTTGTAGCTATAATAATAGGGAATAGCTCTAGGGGTGGGTTTAGTGAACTTGGGTTGAGGAATAGAATGGTGGTTAGTGTGTTTATTAGTATAATGTTTGCGTATTCGGCTAGGAAGAAAAGAGCGAAAGGACCTGCAGCGTATTCGACATTAAATCCGGAGACTAGTTCTGACTCTCCTTCTGTGAGGTCGAATGGGGCACGGTTTGTTTCGGCTAGGGTTGAAATATACCATATCATTGCAAGGGGTCAGGAAGAGAAGATAAGGTAAAGTGGTTCTTGGGTGGTAATGAGGGTATTTAGGGAGTAGTTTCCGCTTAATATAATTACGGAGAGCAGGATGATAGCTAGTGTAACTTCATATGAAATTGTTTGTGCTACTGCACGTAGGGCTCCGATTAGGGCATATTTTGAGTTGGAGGCTCATCCAGATCATAGGATTGAGTATACGGCTAGGCTTGATATGGCTAACAGGAATAGTAGTCCTAGGTTCAAGTCGGCTAGGGAAAATGGAAGTGGGAGGGGGATTCAGATTGTGATTGCCAATAGTAGTGCTAGTATTGGGGTTACGATAAATAAGAATGGAGATGAAGTAGATGGTCGGATTGGTTCTTTAATAAATAGTTTTACACCATCTGCTACAGGTTGTAGTAAACCAAATGGGCCTACAACGTTTGGGCCTTTTCGGGATTGTATGTAGCTTAGGATTTTTCGTTCTACTAGGGTTAGGAAGGCTACAGCAAGTAAAATTGGGATAGCATAGGACAGTGATATAAAGAGGAGGGTAAGGGTAGAGGGTTTTGACATAGTTGATGAAAGCTAGGGAGAGGACTTGAACCTCTGGGTAAAGGGCTTAAGCCTTTTGCATTTACCAAGCTCTGCCACGCTAGCGGCCCTTTTCTAGGGCATTGGTTATATGTTAATATCCATTATAGTAGTTTAGTTGAGTTCACTACTTGAGGGAGGGCGTGTTGGGTAATATTGGCCCTGCTTTCCCGGTCCTTTCGTACTAGGGAAGGCCTAGTCATAGATAGAAACCGACCTGGATTGCTCCGGTCTGAACTCAGATCACGTAGGACTGTTAATCGTTGAACAAACGAACCCTTAATAGCGGCTGCACCATTAGGATGTCCTGATCCAACATCGAGGTCGTAAACCTCCTTGTCGATATGGGCTCTTGAAGGAGATTGCGCTGTTATCCCTGGGGTAGCTTGGTTCATTACTCAGTTGTACTGGGTCTGATTACTATTAGCACATTGAGATGTCACTCTTAGTTAAGAGTTGTGGTCTTATTTTTGGAGGATTTGTTTTTCTCCAAGGTCGCCCCAACCAAAAAATATGAGCCATTGTCTAGTAAGTTGTAGGCCTAGTAGGCTTGGTTAGTGTTGGTGATGGCCATTGATTTTTAAGTTCCACAGGGTCTTCTCGTCTTATGGGTTCATTCCTGCTTTTGCACAGGAAGATCAATTTCACTGATTATCTACAGGAGACAGTTAAGACCTCGTTTAGCCATTCATACAAGTCCCGATTTATGAGACAATTGATTGCGCTACCTTCGCACGGTTAGGATACCGCGGCCGTTAAACGTTCTGTCACTGGGCAGGCATCACCTTTAATACTTGGTTGGCTAAAGGCTATGTTTTTGGTAAACAGTCGGGTCTTGGGTTTGCCGAGTTCCTTTTGTAGATTTTAATCTTTCTAATATGCGCACCTGGGTTGGGTTAACAGTATGTTTAATATTTTGTCTTGTTAGAATTGAGGTATTAATTATGGTCTGTTAATAATTAAATGATGTAAGCTTGCGCTAGGGAGGGAAATGTTCCAAGTTACTTATTTTAGCATAAGTTCTTCTATAGGGATAGGTTAGCCTGTTAGTGGTAAGGGAGTCATGTTGTTTTAGTATTTTTAAGAGGCGAGCTTTGACGCATTCTTTAATGATGGCTGCTTAAAGGCCTACAGTAAGGATGTGGGTGTGGTGTTTATCCGCTAGGGGAGATTGTTTTCTTTTTTAAAGGGGCTGTACCCCCTTTAAATTACTCTTGACCTTCTACATGGGGGTTTGGTTAGGTTTCCTTAGAGGGAGGTCTAGAGAGAACTTAAATTCGTTTCACAGGCAACCAGCTATCACCCAGCTCGGTTGGCTTTTCACCTCTACTAACGAGTCATCCCACTCTTTTGCGACAGAGACGGGTTCGCTCATGTATAGCTGCTCGTGAGTAGCTCGCTTGGGTTTCGGGGGGGCAAGCTTAAATCCGTTTTGCTTGGTGGTTCTGGCTAAATCATGATGCAAAAGGTACAAGATTTTGTCTTTGCTATTATATGCTTAGGTTTTCATTATTATTTCATCTTTCCCTTGCGGTACAGGGGCTCTATCGCTCCGGATGATGTCCTTTTCTATCGCCTATACTAGGTTTATTGAATGTTTTAGTTAAGTGATGAAGTTAGTTTTTTGGTTAATTAGATATGAAGGGTTGGGCTAGAGTTTGGCTTCAAGGCGATCTGGGTGATGGCAGATATCTTTCAGGTGTAAGCTGAATGCTTTGGTGTTGTAGCTACGCCTTGGTATGCTAAGTACACCTTCCGGTACACTTACCTTGTTACGACTTACCTCATCTTTACCTAGTAATGTAGTATTAATTTATTAAGGGAATGTGGTTGTGACGAGGGTGACGGGCGGTATGTACGTGTCCCAGGGCCAATTTAAATGGGGCTCTCATTGTCCCTATTTACTGCTAAATCCGCCTTCCGGGAATGGTTTCACACTCCCTTCCGTGTTTCCTAGTGTTAGGAAATGTAGCCCATTGCTCCCGACTCATAAGCTATACCTTGACCTGTCTTGTTAGCGAAGTATGGTTATTGTGCCCACTGTTGTTCTTTCAAAAAGGTGAGCTGGCGACGGCGGTATGTAGGCTGGCTTAGGGCTAGAGTCGGTTGGGTAAATCGTGGGTTATCGATTATAGAACAGGCTCCTCTAGGTGGGTTTGGGACACCGCCAAGTCCTTAGAGTTTTAAGCGTTTGTGCTCGTAATTCTCAGGCGGATATCTTTGTATATGGGAAGATATCAAGATTTAGGGCCAGGCATAGTGGGGTATCTAATCCCAGTTTGGGTCCTGGC
>JAUMJJ010000619.1:0-174950 GCA_033556795.1 Tapera naevia | reverse complement strand
CATATTTGCTTCACCCATCCGTGCATACCTGGGCAAAAACTGTGGGGAAGGGTATCCTAGGAACTATTCCAACAGAATATTAATCATTATGACAGCAGTAGACCACTTGCCTAGAGTTTCTTGATGATTCGCATCTTTTGGAGTCGTCTCAAGCAAGAATCTGTCAGAAAATCCTTGGAACTAGCAGGCAAGGGTGCTGCTACACCCAATCTGAACCTCCATCTCCTTTCTTGCACTCTAGATCACCACCATGGCTCCCTGGAGAAGCTTCTAGGACTGTCAAGGACGACAGTGCCAGGACAGGCTTTCTGCTCTCCTTTGAGGATCCCAAAAGATATATCCTAGATATCCTCAAAGTTTTCTCCAGTGGGAAAAGGAGCACTTCTGGAAGAAGCCATGATCTGTATGCAGGCTCTCAAAACAACACTTAACATCCCACTTCTATATGACCTTTGTCTCCCACCTGAGAATGGCTACTGTTACTGTGAACTAGAAACCCCACTAGCCATTCCTCGAGGAAAAATGAAGAATCTTGTTCTATTTCAGTGACAATTTTCCAAGCTGATGCCTACAGCAATTGTAAATGCTATACGTGGATGCCTTTTCTTCAAGTGGAATGACCAAAATAGGCAGCAGTGGGTTTAGCTCCTGCAATACAAAGACACTAAGATTTATGATTAGCATTCCTGAGCACACTGCACATCCCAAGAATATGATTTTCTTTGCACAGAATCGCATCAAACAGAGCAGATTCACCCTGAAGGTTTCCATATGTTTTACACTTATTTTCTGCTCAAGAGCTCTTGTGAAGTGGGATCATTTTCTGTTTCTTATTTGGGCTTGTAGTTTCAGAAGTGGTTACTACTGAGGCTTAATCATTTCGGATTCCTCTCTTCATGAAGTTCCTGTTTTTACTATTTATAAGCACTCTTGAAAGTACCCCTGTTGCAAGGAGCTCCACTCCAGATTTATCTTTCACATTTAAGAAGTGCTATAGCAATTTCAGAAGAGTTTTTTGGTACCGTTGATTCAAGCGGTTTGCAGTCTACTGCTTCCTTGAGCAATTACTGAATTACAAAACCATGAATGAAACGAAAATCAATTGCAAGAATTTATTTTTCAGCCCAAGCATAGTACTGTTCCTCCAACCAATGCACTGAAATAGTTTTTCACTCGGTGACCATCCCTCAGGCCAGAAGCATTCAATCCACATCAATCTGCATGACTCAGATGTTAAGCTTTGTTTAGCAACAAGGTTAGAGACGGTATTCCCCTATCAACAGAAATTTCTCCCCTTTTTTTCTTGACATTTCATAGTTTACATCCCAAAAACGAGTCTTAACACATCAGTGAGAAAACACTGTGTCTCCAACAAATCCCAGACTTCTTGTGTGCTGCACAGTCCCTTTATTTGGATTCTTTTCCAGAAGAAACACTGTTTCTATGTGTAGCAGTGACACCTGCCTTTACTCAGGACCCCACACAAAAAAAAACCCACAAGAAACAAAAAAAAAATACCATGGTTATTTATTCTAGCAAAGGAAAGAGTCAACTTCTTGTTTAGAAGCTTAAAAACACTATTATAAAAGAAAAACATCTAAAAGAATACTGAGGAGAAAATCCTAGCATTAAGCTCTCACTCTAGCTAACTTTCACAGCTTCCCTGAGGTTTCTTTGACTGTAAACAACTCCTAATGACCCCAGAAGAATATTGTCTCTAAAATGTTGCCAACAGGTCAGAATTCCCCTGGGTTTAGGAGAGCACAGATGACCTCTTTTCCAGACATGACTTACAAAGCCACCTTACAGCATCAGCCTGTTAGTTGTCCCCATTCTGCAGCGTTTGCCCAGCTCTCTGTCATCTTCAAAACCATATTGTTTCCTTGAATTTATTTTAGATTACCTCTCTTTCCCCTTTTCTCCTGTTCTACTTCTTTACTTGTAAAATAGAGTTTCTGCGTACTTTTACAACATAGGCCTTGAGTATCTGGTGAAAAATCATTCTTTCATTGCAAACATTACACCACCCAACCCTGTCCCAGTTCATGCAACTTCAAATGTATTTGATAAAAACAGAACTAGTACCTGCTGCTTGGCTACCCTTTTAGTGAACCTTTATGAACTGTTATGTACTAACCGTAGCCATTCTAGTACTGCTGCTGCTTGCTAGCCTTTCGTGCTTGGAAATCATACGTTATATCACAAATAGCCGCTGTTCCCTGAAAATCTGCTGCTTATAATCAGGTCAAAAGCAGGGTATTATCAGCTCTGCTGCAAATAATTAGAGAGCAAATGAGCACATGTTAACTGTTTAGCAGCTGAGTCAGGTCAGTTCAATGTTCTCAACGGGCAGCTGCTTGCAAATGAAGTGCATTTCAGCAAATGACATTCAAAGTATTTCTCAAAAATGTCATTTAACAATTTGCATCCTCATGTTCCCATTGAAATGTATCCTAGACCACCAACACAACACAAAACCACTAAGGAGGTTTTCCATCATCTTCTAGGCATCATTCACGATGCTCTAAGAAACAAAGAGAACACTGGTCACAGCTTCTCTGCATTGCAAAGGATCCTGGAGGCTTCCAATGCTCTTCCATTATCAGAAACTCAGTTAACATGTGATAAAGTACATTATACACTGAAATACCAGCATTTCCCAGGAAACAGAACTGCTTTAAGATTTCCTGGTCAACCAACAGTGAAATTGCAGAGACTTTCAACCACCTAAGAAGGAAAGTTCCTCTGAACCAAATAGTGTTTCAATTCCTAAAAAAAACTTTAAAAAGACTCAGTCAGCTTAGTGCTTTCATTTTCAGAGAACAGAACTCAAAGAATGGGGAAAATACCTCTGAAGAGTAAAAAATAAGGATTTTAAGTCTTCAATGACACAAAAATTCATGAAGCTTCCACTTCTTTTTGATCAAGTGCATCTCTCCTGAGGAATGTCCCGTCTGGGCAATTGCAGGCTCTAGCTTCCCCAAGACAGCCTCCACAGCCTCGTCTGAAGGAATTTCTGGTGTAGGGCACACAAGAGGCTGACACACTATGCTTAACATCAGATACTGAACGTCCCACGGGGGTAGGACTGCTCTAGTTAAACCTGTGATTTGGGACTCTGAAAGGCAACTTCTATTCCTAAGGCTAAAGAAGCAAGGCAAGGGCCAAGTTGCATGGTTTGCTGCCAAGGAATGGTCAGTACCAACACCAAGGGTTGGAAGAGATCCTTCACAGACTGAAGGCTCTAAAAACCTTAAAGTTGACTTGACTTGCTGGGACAGGAAAGCAGTCTCTATATTGCTGCTCACAGGGGTGACTTGGAAGCATCCAAGCATAGCAAGTTTTAATGGAAACCTGGATCTTAACTCCAGTTCTGCAAAGCTGCCCATCTTCAGAGACCATCAAAAGACATTTGCTTGCTTGGCTCCAGCTATCATAGTTTAAGGACCATAATTTAGCACATTTCTTATTATGTTTGCTGCTCTCATTTCCAAATCCAATCCCAGAAACTCAACCCTAGCCCTGTCTCTGTCCTTACCCACCATGAAGTCAAGACCTATCCTTCAAGGCATTTTCCTCTGTTAATATCAGTCCTTATTAGTGTTACAGAAAGAAAATCAACCCACAACTTGCCAATCTCAAACCCTAATTTTAGTCATACTGTTACATGTAGTATTTGTACACATGGGGAAAACCACCTCAGCTCATGACAGATCTCAGCCCTTTTCCAAGGACTTTTTATGCCATGTTGCACCAAACTATCAGCTACCTCCACTCCATCAGAATTTACTGTAATTTCACACAGGCAACAGGAACTCCATATCACAAATCCATGCCAAACCAAATCCAGTCCGATTTCACTGTTCAACAGCCCATCATAAATCATTTGGTTTTGCTATCAGCAATTCTTATTTGTCTCTCAACTCTTTAACAATTTAATAGTAAACGATTTAGTAGTTCAACCCATAAGGTACCAAGCCCAAATAACCTAACTTTTTCCCATATAAAATAACTCATTCTATGCAATACCTTTGGTCTGCACTGTCTCAATTCCCAACTGACACTTTCAGTACCAACAAGACTGTCCCTACTTCTTCCAGTCCCTGAACCTATAGAGACCCCTCTAGATCCTACCTCTTGGTTTATCATAGCCTGGTTTCATGTCTCTCCTACCAACAGCATGCAGCCCTGGTTGCTCTCATGGAAACATATTATCAGCCTCCTACTCACATGGGACATCTACCGTCCCCTCTCCCTGCCTCCTGGCCACCTCTCAGCAGGTGACAGAGAAGACATAGGTTGAAGGAGGCAGTCAAATGCCATCCTGTGCACGAAGCACTATCCAGCCCACAACACAGTTTTTGGTTCCACTTGCCTTCTCATTCCCCAGTGGCTAAAATTTATATAACACTTGGCTCTCTCCAAAGAAGAGAGAACATTTGGGAAAGAGATGGATGGAGGGGAAGAACAAATCCCACAACCCCCACACACAGAAAACCCACACAGCCTGGAAGAAAAGGAAGAAGGAAAGACACCTACATGGGGATTCTCTAGATCTTCTTTCCCTGACTTATTAATATAGTGTATTGTTAAGTGCACAAACACAGTGCCAAGCTCAGAGTAAACATGTACTTACAGAATTACACTTACCAAGCTTCTGAATAGCCACACATCTAATCCATAATCATCCACTAATCTGTTTTCTCATTGCTGACAGTAACGCCAGATGCTTCAACAGAAAGGGCAAGAAATTCCACTGTAGGCAGACATAGAATAATCTACTATCCTAGAAAGTTTCCTCCAAGCCTTATTTCTCAGAGACTGGCTTAAATTATGAAGGATAAACATTTACATCTTTTCTATAGCTCCCCCAAAAATTGACTTTTTAGTATTTGCAAAGTATTTGCATACTTCTGGAGGCTTCCATGATTTACAGAAATTATTTTGGATCTAGCCAAGTTCTGTGCTTCAAGAACACTCTGGCAAATAGTCCCTCAGCCTAATTATACATCTAATGAGAATAAAAAAATTAACAGTCATGAATTTTTCAATTTCACTGCACACCCACTTGTTCTTGTATGACCAGGAAACATGTTAACTTACTTTGTTTAGACCATCCATCACACTTTCCCTAATAATCTGAACAAGGGATATACCCTTAAACTGTCTGTGAGGTAATGGCATGTAGGGCTTACAGATAAACAGAACCAACAGCATTTTACACTCACAGAACAGCACTTACAGAAAAGAGAAACAAGCCTTTCACACACGTCTTTAGCAAGGCTGTTTGCCCTTTTTCTTGTAAAAACAAATTTTTAAAGCTGAAAAATATTTTCATAATTAAAGAAATCCAGCTAAAATGTTTTACCTAAACCAGCTAAATAACCATTCCTCTGCATTGCCTGAAACCAAAACATTGCAGCAGCAAGAATCTGAAAGTGAAGCTGACAAATTACTTCAATTCTCCAAACCAAGAGAAACATACAACAGGGGGGAACAGAATATGAATAATAAGATCAGATTAATATCCCTTTTCTTAAGAAGCAATATTTAATGTATGTAGACAAACATTAATTTGCAACAGCCTTCAAGTTCAGGGGAGTTCTTTCACATGGTCATTCATTCTATGCCTTTCTAATAGTTTTTTTCCTTCTGCCAAGGCTATATTTATCCCACTGCCATAAATACACAGTTTCATTTACTGATGGAACTAGCGTAAAGACTTACATGCTTTATTTTCTGCATATAAGCATTTAATTTAATCAAATAAAGGTCTCTCCACACCATTTGGTCACTTTTTTTCTCAATGCATAAGAACTACCCACCCCTATACTGGCGACAGCTTGCACTGTTTGGATCCCTCCAGGGCGGGCTTGTTTGGGTAAAACAAATCATCCCAACCAGTCCAACTTGTTAGGGCTTAAAATTGCCATTTTGGGAAGAGTTTTACAAATCTATCCATGGCTACTCATTTCAAATATGGAAATGCAGATTGTCGATTGAAATGACTTTTTAAACAAGACTTCTGTTCACCAAGATGCTGAGTCAGCTAATCTATTATAAGCTTCCCGATAGATAAGCTTCTCAGTAAGGACGTAAATGCTGAATAAGGAGAGTGCCTCCTGTGAGATGGAAAGAACTGAGAAGTAAGTACAGGGGTGACTGGGGAAGAATATGAATACCTGGGACACAAAGCTGCCAGCACTGAGCAACTGGAGGAGCTGGTGAGTGCACAGAAAAAAAAGAGGAAAGATGATGAACAAAGCAGCATAACTCCCTGTAGCACTTTCACGGTACTTCAGAGCGGCAAGCAGAAAGATCTAATGGTTACATTCAGCATGGCCTGACCAACAGGTATGGAAAACAGGCTGGACAGCATGATTGTCATCAAACATACAAAAGCACACACTGGCATGAAAGCAACTGCAAAGAAGGAAATTGCAGTAACCAGAAGACCCGAAGATCAATGAAGAGTTTTGCAGCCTAGCTAGGAAGAGGAGAGGCTGCATTTGCAGAAGGTAGCACTCTATTTACTACCAGAAAATGAGAAAAGGGTCCTACCTACAAATATCAAAATAGTGTAGGATCAAGATTTGGTATACCACTGATCTCCATGACTTCGCTTGAACTACTGCACCTGCAAGCAAATTCTATCTACTTTTTGGAAGAAGCAGCCAACAAGGCTGAATCTTGTATTTGACTTCAGGTTAACATTTAAGCATCGCATTAAAATGGCTTACTGCTTTGAGCAATCCCAAGCACAAATACAGGTTACACAGAGAATGGATTGAGAGCAGCCCTGAAGAGAAGAACTTGGGTTGCTGGTGGATGAAAAGCTCAGTTTAAGCCAGCAATGTGTGCTTGCGGCCCAGAAACCCAACCATATCCTAGGCTGTATCAAAAGAAGTGTGACCAGCAGGGCAAGGACTTGCCTCTACTCTGCGCTCATAAGACCTCACCTGGAGAACTGCATCCAGCTCCGGAGCCCTCAGGCCAGGAAGGGCATGGATCTGTTACAGAGAGTCCAGAGGAGGCCACGAGGATGACTGGAGCACCTCACATATGAGCACAGGCTGAGAGAATTGGGATTGTTTAGTCTGGAGAAGAGAAGGCTCCAGGGAAACCTTAGAGCAGCTCTCCTGTACTTAAAGCACCCTACAGGAAAGCTGGGGAGGTGCACTTCATCAGGAAGTGCAGTAACAGGATAAGGGTAATGGTTTTAAGCTGAAAGAGGGGAGATGTAGATTAGCTATAAGGAAGAAATTTGTTACTGTGAGGGTGCTGAGGCTCTGGTTATGGATGCCCCATCCCTGGAGCTGTTCAAGACCAGGTTGGAATAGGCTTTGAGCAACCTGATTTAAGTGGAAAGTGTCCCTGCCCATCGCAGGGGGCTGGAACCGGATAATCTTTAAGATCCCTTCCAACCTAACCCATTCCATGGTTCTATGAATCTAAAATGTCCAAAGATGAGAATAAAGTAAGACATAAGTGTAACTGCAGTACCTGAGCAGGCACATGGAAACATATTAAAATAGATTAGATGACAAGAGAAAGAGATCATTACTATGAATAATCTGCTATATGCAGCCAGCATACTTAATAGCATACTAGAAAAGCACCCTTTGTACTAAAGAGCTTTAGAGTCTAGATGATTTATAAATCAGAGATTTGTTTACAATCTGGCCACTATCTCTGGAGCAGGACACAGCGAATGAGCATCCCTCTTAAAGTGATATAAGTCCACTGTTTCATTGCATTTAAAATCTGGAAATGCAATTATTCAGCTTATTCAGTGCTGGTTCCTCTGGACATCAGAATTTCAGAGGAAGAAAAAAAAATGTGGTAGGAATTCTGCTGCTAAGACAACACACAAATCTATCAGGAATTCTCACTTCAGTGTAGGTGACCTCCTAGGATATTCTTATTGCAATCAAATATGCTGAGCAACACACAAAACAACTCCCTCCCTCTGTGGCTACATTCCAGCCCTAGAGACCTAGAATAAATAGCTCGCTGCATATCAAAGCTGATTTTTCACTCCTGAACCTTCAGCCAAGGAGGTGAAAGGCGCACCCCTTTCTGCAATCCCACATGGCGCCCACGGGCTTGCAGGCAGCTATCAGAGCTGATGTGAGGGCATGCAGAGGAAACACTCGACTTCCAGATCCTCTCCAAACTCAAAACTCCCACCAGGCACCAAACTGAGAAAAGGAGAATCAGAAAAAAACAAACTGACTCAAACCACATGGTAGCAAACATGATGCATAGCAGGAAAGCCTAGAAGAGAAAACGTCACTGAGAGATGAACACTGGGACGAGGAGTTATAAGGTCCCAAAGGCTGCAGATCACTTTGGAGGTACAGCTGGCATCCGAACCCATTCCAGAGGTGGAGTCATGGCACAGCATCATCCCCCAGCCGTGGCAGGAGGACACGGCTCCTGGACACACGTGTAAGAGAACCGCGAGGCTGTGACCAGAGAGCCTGACGGCGCCGAAACGAAATGAGAAATTGCAACAGAAATTTTGGAAAAACACAAGAAAATAATAACGCACACACACCTCCCCAACAATTAAAAGTCCACCTCTCTGTCTGGAGAGCCGAACCCTCTTAGCTGCCAGCTCCTAACGCCATGTGATGCCATACGGCAGAACTTACCGCAGCACCCAAACAGCCCACAGGTGACGGGGCTCCCGCCAGCGGGGCACCCCGGCCCTCCGCGAGCGGCACCCGAGCGCCCTGACGGCCCCGGAGAGACCGCAGCACCCGCCACGTCCCTTCTGCACCCACCACCTCCCTCCCCCGCCGGGGCTGGCGGAGACCCGGGCGGCGCGGCAGGCACGGATCCGGGGCGCGCTCGCCTCGCCGGCAGCACGGGCAGCGCTCGCCTTACCCGGCAGCCCCGGGCAGCGCTGACGTTACCCGGCAGCCGCGGAGCGCGCACCCTACCCGGCAGCCGCGGGCAGCACTCACCCTGCCGGCAGCGGCTGTGCGGGCTGCGCTCCCTCCCGCGGCTCGCCCGCAGCGCCGCGCGGCTCCGCGGCCGGCAATGGCAGCGGGGCCGGCAGGCGGGCTCGGCGCTCCCCGCGCTGCCCCCGCGGGCGCCCGGCGGGCGGGGCCGGCGAGGGGCGGGCGGCGGCCGCGGGCAGCGCGGGGAGCGGCGGCGGCTCCGCAGCTCCGGCTCGGCCTGCGGGGAGCCCGCCCGGCACCGCCCCCCGGAGGCAGCGGGGGTCCCTCCGGCACCGGCCCGGCGCGGAGCCCCTGCAAAAAAACCCGCAGAAAGCCAGTTTATCCTTGGGTGGGAGGTGTCCCTGCCCGTGGCGGCGGGGTTGGAACTGTATGGGCTTCACGGTTCCTTCCGACTCAGATCGTTCCATGATTCTGTGCTCCCTGCGTCCGAAAGGGCAGAGCAGGGGAGGTGCAGCTCGCGGCGCCCTGGGGACTCGCCTCATGGCACCCGCAGCCGCAGAGCCCCAGGACAGCAGGCAGAGGCATTCCCGATGCCCGGGAAGGCTGCACGGAGCTCCATCACGGCTGGGCCCGCTGGCACCCAACAGCGCTTCCCTGGAACCCACAGCCAGTCCGACACCTCCTGAGACCTCACCTGGAGCACAGCATCCAGCTCTGGAGTCCTCAGCACAGGAACGACGTGGATCTGTTGGAGCCACTCCAGAGGAGGCCACAAAGACGACCCGAGGGCTGCAGCACCTCCCATATGAGGACAGGCCGAGAGAGCTGGGGTTGTTCAACCTGGAAAAGAGAAGGCTCCAAGGAGACCTTAGAGCAGCCTTCTAGTGCTTAAAAGGGGCCTACAGGAAAGCTGGGGAGGGACTCTTCATCAGGGACTGCAGGATAGGACCAAGTAGGATGGTTTTAAGCTGAAAGAGGGGAGATTTAGATTAGATAATAGGATATTTGTTACTGTGAGGGTGCTGAGGCACAGGTTGTCCAGAGAAGTCATAGCTGCCCCATCCCTGGAGGTGTTCAAGGCCAGGTTGGATGAGGTGCTGAGCAACCTGATCCACTTGGAGGTGTACCTGTCCATGGCAGGGGAGTGGAACTCGATGATCTTCAAGGTCACTTCCAACTCGAACCATTGTATGATCTGTATGCTAAAGCTGCTGAATGGTCCCAAACAGTCATGATGTGGAAGATATGGATAACTCATTTTATGAGGTTTCATTATGGTAGAGATTTCTGTTTGATCCTTCTAGTGATGCTACATCTGCGGGTGTTTGATGTCTTTGTCAAAGGCCAAGTTTCTGGAGTAACGATGTGAAGAACTTAGTTCACACTTCAAAAGAGGAGGTTTCTAGGTGTCACGGCTGAGGAGCAGTACCTAACAAGCTTAAAGGACCCACTTCAACTCCCAAAACCTCAGAATCCAGAACACAAAAATAATGTATTCATTATAAACGCTTTTGTATTAAGAGCTAAACTCGCTATTTGTGGACGACACACAGAACCTTGATTTTTTCCAGGGATTAATGACTACGGTCTCTGAAAACCTAACAGAAGGCTTCTGTGTTGTAGTTTCTGCTCAAGTGCCATCCCATAGCCTAGTATCCCACAGATCCACAGTACAGACCATACCAGATCTTGATAAACCAGTCTTTATGAAGTGCAGTGTAAAAGAACAATATTGAATGGAAGTTTTGAACTACATAATCATAAAGAGGAAAAAAGATCACCTGAACGGAGCTATATTGTGGTAAAACCAGGAGTTAATAACTGCTTTATGTAGTTTATACTACATATAAACCAATTTATAACTCACTTATGTAAAAATACATGGAAGTTGCTTTTTAGCATACACAGATTGTATAACTGACTATCAACAGAAATTCTGTTTTTCACTCCCTCCCACCCCAATGAGAACAAATTTGTTTCCATACATGTAATGCTTTTTGGACTGCGAACAGTAGTAATTTGACAACTCTTCCCAATGTTGTGGCTGGATGTGGTACTAAGGATGCTTATGTTGGGTCACAGGAGCTGAAGTTTGTTGTTTCACCCAAAAGCAAGATAGCAAAGTCTGGGGCAGCAGTGACTCCAGCTGAATTTTAGCAGAGACAGGAGCTGTCAGCCTGCAGAGAAACCAGCTTGGCTCTTGCCATTTTGCCACCTCCACTTCCTGCAGAGAAGGCCAACTGATGCCAAATCTCTTTCCTAACCAGCTGTCCAGGGATAGTTCACCAAGCTAGACCAGCGCCAGATCTAGTCTCACCTTCTGTACATCATAGGCCATTACATTTCACCAGTTTTCTCCTGCTCAGTATTGTGTATTTGACTAAATCTTACCTCCTGAAGTCTCCCAGCCTGAGGTGGGACAGAGAAGTCATCACTTAGCAGTCTTATTCTCTTGTTGCTCACTGACAACAATAAAATATGGACTTAAGACTTATATTGAACTTGTCTGACTTCAGGATCAAACAGCGGTTCTTATTCTTCCCCTGCTAAACAAAACTTAGAGCATTTTACATGCTGATCAAGTCACTACTTAATCCACTTCTTGATAAACCAAGTAGATAAAACTCCTCAAATTCGTTATACATGGCGTTTTCCTCACTCTTTGAACGTGTTTACAAATTTTTCTAGGCCTCTCAAAACATCCCAATCCCTATTACAAAATTTGGGCTGCAAAACTATATATAGATTTTCAAAAGCATGCGGGAGCTGTGAGTAGAAGCAAGGTGATTTCCACTCTACCCTCCCCATATGCTGCCTTGGTTGAAGAGTCAGCTATAAAGAATCTGATCAAGAGCCTGGTGTGTCAGGGCGTTAAGCTTCGTGAAGCTCTACAGTGAGGTCAGGTTCAGTAACCCTTCCCTAGATTCTAGATTTAATCTCTGTGGTTTAGGCTCAGGCAAATCCTTGATTTTTTGGGTATAGAGTATTTAGGAGAGTTGTCTCTTAGCTGTAAGCACCAAAAGTGTATAAATTATGGCAGGACACAACATTCTCAAAAGGCTAAAAGAAACCCTTATCTTCTAGACTACAAGGCCAGGAAAATTAAAATCTTGCTCTTAGTGCCCCACAGCCTCCAGGCAGCACATACTCTGTCTTAACTCCCTTGCAACAAGAAATATCAGTAATCCTGATTCAGTCAACGATCTGCGAGCACTGACGAAGTTCCAAAGAATAATAACAGACAGCCATGCTTCACCCTGATAGGAGGAGGACATGGTCACTACTGCTGAATGATGACTTGCATCAGCAGCCTCAGATGTTCCTTCTCTCTTCTCAACTTTCTGGCTTTCTGGCATCCTATCAGAAACTTGAACACTGGTAGCAAGGGCTGGTACAGGGAGGATGAAATTAAGAAACTCCTTAGAGCTCATGCTGTGATCGTATCGCAGGCTGTGTTATTCTTATCTTCCTCCGCCGAATCTGCCAAGTCAACTTCAAGAAATTGTTCGTGGCATTAAGATATTCCACCGACCCTGAGGACTCATAATCTGTACTAGAATTGAATACTGAAATCTGCAAAGTTCTTGCACTGCTGTCCTAATATTTACCAAATGCCATTTGTGAGCACAATTTTTTTCATTTGAAAGGAGCTCTAAACATCCTAAAGGACTTATTACCCATAAATCTGACTGATATCTTGACAGCCTTGGGAAAAGATGATAAGTGACTTACACTGACCAATACGGTATGATCAATGCCTTTTCCATTCTGCAAATAGCTATTTATCTCTCAAACACACAGTAGTGAGGCAAATCCTAAAAATTCCCACTTGTGGCACATCATATCTGTTCATGGCCAAACCTCCTCATTCCTGTGAGTCCACAGAGAAGTTGCCCCAAGGCCACTTCCAATCGCACCTTCCTGAAGCTCATATTCACAGCTCAGCACAAATTTAGGCCACAAATTTAGGAGATGGAACAGTTCTCCTGGCGGTAATGAATTGATCTCCTCCTCTCAGTAGGTAGGAGGGAGTCATCTGTTCTCATTCTCCAGAGTCACTTCATGCTCAAACTTTTGATGCTGGGATCCCAATGCCTTCCATACAGGAATTGGCAGGATAATACACTGCAAGGCTTTGCATGCTTCCTGAACAAGGATATCTCTTTCACAGCAACAGGACCATATTCCTCCACTGCTGGACCTTTCACTTAGAGGTTTCCATACCAGTAAGTGGACAGATGTCTGACAATAAACACTCAGGTGCCAACAGTGTGGAGATCATGCACAAGTGGTCAGCACAGGCAGTAACTTGGGAGTATTTTGGGATGCATTGTCTGAGTAATGCTAGTCATCATCTCCAGATGACATCTTACCATTTCTGTCTCATTCTGGTGTATGACTTGACTGGCTTTGTCACCTTTCAGTTAAAGTACAGCAACGTGATGCAGCTGGAAGGGAAGCGCACAGCACTTCAGAAAATCCAGGTAGTATAGAGGACTTCACAGAACATAACCCCAGCAGCAACCTTAGCAATCCTAGACTCTACCTAGCTTCCCTATTGTCCTGGTTTCAGCGTACTGCCCTGATTTTGGCTGCAATAGAGTTAGTTTTCTTCTTAGTAGCTGGTGTACTGCTGTTTTGGGGATTTGGTATGATAATAATGTTTATACTGTCAAGGAATTTATAGCTTCTTATGTTCTGTTAGTGAGCACATGGAGGAAGCTGGGAGGGAGCACAGCCAGGACAGCTCACCCAGACTGGCCTAAAGGAAATTCCACACAATAAGGCATCATGCTCAGTATATAAACTGGGGGAAGTGGCCAGGGGGCTGCAATCGCTGCTTGGGGACAGGCTGGGAACAGTCAGCAGGTGGTGAGCAATTGCGTTGTGCATCACTTGTTTTCTATATTATTATTGTTATTATTATTAATCTCTCTTCCTTTGCTGTCCTATTAAACAGACTTTATCTCAGCCCATGAGCTGGGTGAATCTATTTATTTATTTATTTATTTCTCCTCTCCATCCAGCTGTGCAGGGGAGGGAGGTGAGTGAACAGCTGCATGGTGCTTAGTTGCCAGCTGGGGCCAAGAAACAATGCCATAAAACAAAATCAAGTGCAGGGTTCTCACCTTCCTAATCCTCTGTGCTGCAAGCCCACTGTGGCCAACAGGCTTCCCAGTAGGATGAAGAGTATTTGTGACACCTTCGTTACTGATAGTCACTGGAGAGACAGTATGGCTTTGTGGCCAGGAAGTAGAACCACCTCGGGATCAAATCTGAGGATATGGAATGAACCAAGAAGTAAATATCATTAATGAATGTGTCACCAATTATTGCTCCATGTGACGCATACATTTGTTGGGCTTTGTTTTCTCTACTATAAAAAAATAGAGCAAGGTATATGTAAAAGAGGATGGGGAAGGAGCCCCATTTACCAAAATAGGACACAATAGCATCCATACTTTTTTCCTAAGGAGACCAAGAGAAAAAATTATCTGGCAGATGTTGGTAATTTTGTTTAATACATTCAGATACTTCGGTGATAAATGTGGTAGGAGAGCTTGTACAGAATAGAATAAATGGCTTTAGTGAGGTATTATCAAAACAGTAAAAAGAAGATGTTTCCTGTTAAAATAGAAAGGGAGTAAAAGCAAATGTGCTTTGAATGAGGATGGCTGATCTTAGCAATGCTAAAAATAAGCAGAAGTGATGGGGAACACAGCTCTTACTCCACTGCCAGAAGAAAAAGGGAAATTTTTCTGTCTCTGAGGTGAAATTACTTGCCTTCGCAGTCTCTACTTTGCTGGTTATCTACCTGGGGCTGCACCGTGAAGGACATCATTGGCAGGAAGGTTTCCTGATGCCTGCTATTCCTATGCCTTCCACCACTCTCCCAACAGGCAGCACAGCCCCAGAACTTCCACTGAGAAAATGGTTCCCATTTTATGGTATTTTGCACAATCTTCTGTGTTTGTTCTTGGTTTGTGTCATGTCCCTTCCCCCAAAAAATATTCCTCTTTTCAGAGAGAATCAGAAGGAGATTCTTGGTACTGCCAACACCAAGCAAAGAAGGTGGCCAGTACCTCCCCCCACAATTGTCTTCTTTCCTCTTGCTCACAGTTCATCAAATCTTTGGTTTTGTCATCTTCTCTCCTCTTCCATAAAGGTCTTGGTATCAGAAAACAGATTCAGGTGAAAACTGATGGGAGGCTGCAGACTGGTGGGAGATAAGACAGTATGGAAATAGGGGAAGGAAACAAATACCCTGCATACTGTAAGAGACCAATGAATTAATTCACTGGGCAGAATTAATGAATGTTTGTGCTCCAATCTCTGTCCTTCCACTGCAGCTGAAATAGCTGAAACAGCTCATACATATCAAATAGAGGGGAATTAAATGGAGTATAACAGATGCTGTCTGTGCTCTTGTGATCTGGCAATGAAATTTATCCACCATGTTCAACACCAGAAGTAGAAAGAAAAATTGTTGCTTTTTCTTTCAAGAACTGAGAGAAGACAGAGGTACGAGGTGCAGGGCAGGCACTCCGACCCTCCTTAGCTGCTTTGTGGTGTTATTAGAAACTTATTTGGGAGAAACGCATGAAACAACAGTGCTGTAAAGGATGCATTTCCTACCCCTTCAAAAGTTCATTTGGAAGGCAGTAGGTAAGTCTTTTCACTCTCACAAATGGATGAGAAGACTGTTATTGATTCCCAAATAATTCATTTAAACAGATAAACACAGCAACCCAGGCAGCCCCACCACCCAACAGAATGGCTTACCTAGGAAAGATCAACTGGCTTTCCCTAGGAAAAGGGCAGTGGCTTATTAAACCACTGAAGTTCATCTTATTAAATTTAAAATCTTCAAAAATGCAATGTAGGTTTTAAACAAAGCCTGCTTCTATGCGGCCCTGAAGCAAAGCCGAAGGTGGGATGCAATCACATGAATTTCTCATTTGTAAACCAGCACGCGGGTGTAGCTTGCAGCAGTCGGGATGTCAAGAGATGGGAAGTGGAGGTGGCATGAAAGGTTTTGTCATAGTCTAAAGTCAATGAGGAGAATTCCATGGATGATCTCGCCATCCAAAATAAGTTTGAAAGCCACAATATTTTGCTTAAAGAAAACAGCAGAAGTAATGCTACAGCACTGCCTGTGCTGTGAGGCTGAGATTGTTCAGGTTCCCTTTTTTTCCGTACAGACCGGACTCTCAGAGGGAGGCTGGGCATTGGGGGAGTTCTTAGCCCTGGGGCACCATCACAAACATTAGCTGGGAAGTGCTGGCTGCCCTGTGAAATATATGTAACCTAATAGAAAAAGTATCAGCAGGTAGGTGGATTATTTTGTGCCCTGTTTTGGAAAAGTCGGGTGTTCCCATTGATTGTATTCAGGGTTCAATAGCTTTCATAACACATCCAAGAGTTACCACCTTAACCCCTGCCCAGAAGGTTTTAGCAGGGAAGACAAGACAAGACTGTTCCTTTCGGGTCAAGTATTGAGAAAGGAAGATGCTTATGTCACTTCGCTAGCGCGCTGTAGCTTCTGCACAGCCTCAGTGTGTACGGAGCAGTACACACATTTCACGCCTTTTCCCCCTCCCCAGCCACCCAGCGGTAATTGACAGGACTGTCAGACACCGCACTGTCAGACACGCACAGGACTGTCAGATTCATTTGACCGAGCCTTTTATGAATACCTAAAGCCCTGAGAGGGTCAAAGTGAAAGGCGGAAAGTGGCAGTCAGGGTCAGAGCTGACACTTGCAGAGAAACCTGCCGGTGAGTAATTCTAATCCTCACAGGAAGAGCTCACTGGCTGGCAGACAAAAACCCAAGTGTTGATGCATCCAGCCCAGTTTATGAATCTGTAGGAGGTAGGGCTGGGCTGGTGGCTGGATGTTGATGAATTCTGTGAAAAAATAGCCACTAACAATATTTTTCAGCTCTTGTCTTGCATAACAGATGAGGCTGGGAGATCCTGGTATTTTATGAAGGAACCAGCTAAAGTTCCATCTAATAAACTGATCTGATCACCACTAATAAATCTAACAGATACAATAAATTAAGTCCTGACATTAAAGCTAGTGTTCTTTATTTGTTGGGGAATGTTTGATTTCATAAAGTGCCAGTAATCCAGCCACTTCATTTAGTTAAACATTAATGTTTACATGAAATAGGAAAACAGGTTTACAACAAACATTAATTAAACACAAACATTACAGTCTCAACACACATGTCAAACAGAGGTTTATCATTGATCCTTAACAGATAGTTACAACTACAAACTTCAAAGAAGTTTCATCCTGTCCTCTGAGTGGGCCTTTTTCTTCCAACATCAGTCGTGGAAGTTTTGAATGATGATTCTTGCACAACTGATTCTCAATAGAGGAAAAGTATGCTTTTGTGAATTTTAATTATAGCTTAAACTTGTTCAGTTCTCAAAACCTGACTGGATGCAGTCCTGGCAGCCTGCCCTAGCTGAACAGAGGCTTAGATGAGGCAATCTCCAGAGGTCCCTTCCCATCTCCCTTATTCCATGAGTCTGTTCACGTAGTTTATCTGGCAAGGCATTTGCAATCACCAGCCCAAACTGGATATATGTTCATCCAAATAACCTATTCTGCGTACCACTTCCTTACAGCTACTTAGGAGAAATCATTTTAAGTGATCTAAAAAAAACACCCAGCTATTGCAGTTTGAGATTTATGCCTGTTTTGTTCTAACATAGACCTCACTACTGCACCATTCCTCCAGGCAGATTTCCAAGCCTCCATCCCGAGGTTCAGGGGGCAGTGTTGCTTTGGCTGGATCAAGTCTAGGGAAGGTAACTGGAGGAAGCACATCGCAGGGATGGCTGGGCAGGACCATGGGGATAAGACAGGCATGTGATGAAGTCAGCCCACAGGCTCGGATCAGGAGGGTCCATGGCCACTTACAGCCATGATGGAGCCACAGACAAGTGCTTGTCCAGCAGAGCCAGGGTGGGGCTGAAGGCCCATGGCCAAGCTTAAACAGAGCCCCTGGGCAGGAGCTGTTGGTGAGAGCCCCAGGGCCCTCCTTTCCACTTCTCACGTGTGCTCCTACCATGCAAATTGATTTGCTGTCTTTTGCTGCTAGGAAAAACAACAAAAGACACCTCAGAGCCACTATCATAAGCATGAGGCTCGTACAGCAGTCTCATCCCGTCTGTCACACTGATGCACATAACAAAACAGGTGCTTTACAGACCTTGGCCTCCTTTTTCTGGTCTTGATCTTCATGTCCAAGTCTAGACATGTGTCTGTAAACTGGCCTGACACACTTTCTCTTGGAAGTCCATGAAGTGTCTATATGACAGGTCCCTACCATGTCACACTTCTTTTGTTCAGCTCTCAATGTGTTTTCATCACCCCCGAAGAGCGGATGTCTCTACACTGTCTATATGGGCTACAATTACATGTGTACATTGCACTGGTTTTACTGAGATAAATTCAGCAGCAGGATGAATATGTCCCTGTACCCTGGCTACTAGCATTCCCATGCTTCTCATCCCTTTTCCCAGTTGTTCTTCTCAACTGATGCCATCAGTCAAGAGAATGCCATCATTCTCATTAGGAATCATAGGCTTCTAAGGATTCGAGCCAGTCTTCTACCTTTCCTCTTCCAGGTCACTACACGCAGTGGACAGTTGTAGCTCTTTGCTATAACCCGTGTCCCCTGCTTGCCCACAGCTGTGAGCAGACTGCTGGTGCTCATTGCTGTCATATGATGTACTTCACAAGGTGGGTTGCTTCACCTCTCTTCCGCAGCTCATCCCCAGCTTGGTCTACAGTTCAAGGGTTTATTGCCATTGCCTGTGTGTGCACACACACACACAGAGACAAAATCACAAATGCAGAATGCAGGCTGGGTAAGCTGCATCTCCTGCACAAACATCTGAAGTCCTCCATCCCCCAAAGCCACCAGCAGAAGACTTCGTGGAGATGCAGTATTTACACAGCAATATTAGCCCTCGTAGCCCAGCTGCCTTGTTGAGGAGCTGCTCTGCATCAGCTCAGTGAGCAAGCCTGACCAAGTGCTTCTGGTCCAGCAGTAACACACTGGGTAAAGAAGACATCAACATGAGCTGTAGGGTCAATCTGGCAAAAACATAGGGAAGTGACTTCCCTCCATGCAAGCAGGCTTACAAAGATAAAGTCTTATTTATCTTGCTTATTTGCATCTAGGTTTTTCACTAGATTTAGAAAATCATGTCCAAAATTGTGTCAAATTCAGTTAGAGGCCAACTCCACTAGCATAACTGATTTTACAAACCAATTAATTTACCAGGCTCAGCTAATTAACATCAGCTCTCTAAAAACATATCAACGCAATAGCCATTTAGACTTTCTACGCTAACCCTGTGGTTTTTTCAAGTGTGAAAATAGATCCAAATTGTCAAGACAAGTCCCACCGTCTTTCACACACCACATTTTGTCTACAAAACAGAACAAATTTTCAAAACAAGAAAACTTTCTCTGCTTTAGCATGACAGTAACTGATCCAACAAAAGGAAGTTGGAAGAAAACAAGATCAAATAAATAACAGCTATCTTAGAGCAAATAACGTCAGCCACATACCTCATCCTTTTATTGGCAGGCGAGACAAGATTCAGGTTGTCATCTGCATGGTGCATTTTAAGATAAATTTTATGATTCTGTTTGCTAACATACATGGCAGCAGTGGGATTTTCCCTTTATTTCCCCGTAGTGGAGCGCTGAATATAGGGCCAGCTCACTCATGGCTGCTGGTGGTGGAGTAAGCAGGATGGGTGGTTTATCAATGGATGCTGAAGGTGCACCGTTAGCTCAGAAAATGTGGGGCAAAACCTGTGAATCCGAAGCTGTGCTCTCTGAATCATCTTCAGAGCAGAATTTTGCCTTCCTTTGCTCCTGACAGTCGGGTGGGTTGTGAAGAGCTGGTTTCTTGCTGGCATTTCGCCCTTCTCCTCTGCCTCAGACACTTGACATGAATCTGGCTGGCGTTTCTGGTTGCTGTCATCACTTAATGCTCATGGGCAGCACCGTGAAGGTGTTGCAAAGCAGCATTTGCATTGAAATAAACCTTCAGATATGTTGAATTTAGATCACTGCAAAAGCTACTGCACTTTGTAATGTAAATGCAACAACCTAACAGCGATTTCTTCAGCTATACAACTCCTAGTGGTTTAAAGAGCAATCTATTAAAACCCCAGAGAGGAAATTAGATGTTAGTCATCATACAGTATATGTCATACTATGTAATGATAGTCATCGTAAGGACAGGGCTCCTAATTCAACATCTATTTTCATATCTGACTGATCAGAAAAAGGACAAAATGGACTCCCAGTTATAACACAAGATGCAAATAAAATGGCTGTGTTTTACATTGCATTTCAAAATCCTATGGACTGAAAACAAAAAAGAAAACCCCACAAACATCCCTCGTACTAGACACAGGAAGAAACCTCTCCATAGCCATCTCAGCTCCTGCTCCAGGCAGAAGAAATCACCTGGGCATGTGGGAAGGACACTGTATGGTGCAGAGCGGCCCAGACTCCCAGCACTTCTGTAAACGCAGTGGCTGCACAATTCTTCAGCTGGTGTTTTCATGACCACACAACTGAAAGCAGAGGGATGGCAAGCTGTTCTAGGAAAACAGCATCAGGTCTCTGCAACTCACTTCTGACACTAGGCAGGCAGAAGACTAAATAATTATTTCACTGCCAGGCTCTTCTGGCCCAGATCTTTAATCATCATTTGAAGTTTGAAATAAGCCTCTGAGTGTTTCTTTCCAGCACGAGTTCCAACTTGCACTATGTTTCTTGCCCAACTATGAATAAGTTTCCCAGCACAACCTTGCTGGTTTGCTTTGGGAAAATTAACAGTGAGTCTGTTCTTTGGCTCTCCCATTGCATCCATTCTTTCTCGCAAAGTGACAGAGTTGACAATCTGTTGGTTTCAATATTGAAATCATGGAATCATCAACTGGTTTGAGTTGGAAGAGACCTTAAAGCCCATGTAGTTCTAACCCCTTCTGCCATGGGCAGGGACACCTCCCACTGGATCCAGTTGCTCAAAACCCCATCCAACCTGGCCTTGAACACCTGCAGGGATGGAGCATCCACGACTCCTCTGGGCAACCTGTGCCAGAGCCTCATCACCCTCACAGTAAAAATTTTCTTCTCTATAGCTAATTTAAATTCCACCGACTTTCAGTTTAAAGCCATTGCTCTTCATCCTATCACTACATGTCCTTGTAAAAAGTCCCTCCCCAGCTTTCCTGTAGCCCCCTTTAAGTACTAGAAGGCCCCTATAAGGTCTCCCTCTCAGAAGAGAGGGCTGAACAAGCCCAACTCTGTCAGATTGTCCTTGTATGGGAGGTTTCTTCACCCATCTGATCATCTTTATGGCCTCATCTGGACTCACTCTAACAAATACATGTCCTTCCTGGGCTGAGGACTCCAGAGCTGGATGCAGTTCTCCAGGGGAGGTCTCACCAAAGCAGAGTAGAGGGCAAAAATCCCTTTCTTGACCTGCTGGCAATGCGTCTTTTGATGCAGCCCAGGATATGGTTGGTTTCTGGGCTGCGAGCGCACATTGTCTGCTCCTGTTGAGCTTCTTACCCACCAGCACACCCAATCCCTCTCTTCAGGACTGTTCTCAATCTATTCTCCACCCAGCCTGTATCTGTGTTTGGGATTGACCTGTCCCAGGTACAGGACCTTGCACTTCGCCTTGTTGAACCCCATGAGGTTTGTACAGGCCCATCTCTCAAGCCTGACCACGTCCCTCTGGATGGCATCCGTTCCCTCCAGTGTGTTGACTGTGCCACACAGCTTGGTGTCATCATCAAACTTGGTGAGGATTGGATTCCACTGTCCATGCCTGCAGCAAAGACTTTGAACAGCACTGGAATGAGTTTCTCTGCTGAGAAGCAGCTTTGTAAGATTAGGACCAGAAAGTTTTCATTGTTACCTGTCCTTAATACTGTGCTCAGATTTAAAGACATAAATGAATGTTTTAAAAGTAATTTTCAGGTATAGAAAAAGAGCTTCATTTGCATGCAGAAAGGACCCATCTAGGAGTATGAAAAGAGGTGCTATGCATTGCTGGTGGTAAGAAAGAGGAGACAAGACTCTCTAATTACATCTGAAATACAAACAGCAGCGTGCACTGCCCAGGCTCCACACAGCCTAGAGACCTCACTGTCCAAGGCTGTTCATCAACATTAAAAGCACCCCCAGGATCTCCTTTCCTCCATCTCTCTTCATCGTTTGTTTTTCCATTCATTCCCTAACCACAGGACACTGCATTATTTCATAAGCCATCAAGACAGATTTCCAGATCTCCTAGTGAGAGTTTCTTAGTGCCTTTCCCTGCTTTGCTGATGACAGCTCTTGCATAAGAAGCTCCTGATGGGTAGTAATTAATTATAACCTCACACAGACAATTCATTTTTCTTTTACTTAAGATAATTAGTGAACAGAATGGCACCTGCCAAAACCGAGTGGTTTTCCATCCACGAGGGTGCTGCATATTTCCAGTTTGGCTCTTCTTGAAAGCAAATTATTTCTGCAAGTGATTTTGGTCTTCCTGGGCTGTGTGCCAGTAGCACCGTGCTCTAGTGGGAGAGCCACAATGCTGCCACTGAGGCTTTGTGAACTGCAGCATCCAGCCACGGGTCAAACAGTGAAATCTCAATGTTTTATTGTTGTACATCAAAAAACTCTGTGTGCACACCAGTGCCTATGGATTTCATTCAAGCCTTGACAAAATCAAGTGGTGTACACTTTTCTAGTAGAAGGAAGACTGGAGGAGTGGGATCCTTCCTCTTACAGAAGCTCACACCAGAAACTTGCATTTTAATTACTTTTTCTGCAATAGGGAACAGATAAACTGAAATATCCACAGGCAAATCACAGTCTGGGTAACTATTCGAAGCACATATTGCTCCCTTCTGTATTTTTAAATTACCTCCCTCAACCCACTGGCAGGGCACCGATCACAGCCCAGTATGCTGAGGGACTTCCTTGCTCCAGGAGCACATGGCTGACTCATGGCCAATGTGGTGTCCTTCTCTGCAGAGCTGCTTTCCAACCAGCTGGCACCCATCCTGTCCTAGTGCTTGTGCTGGGGAGAGATTCCACTCCGGTGCAGGACTTTGCATTTTTCTGTGTTCAATGTCATGAGGTTCCTTATGTATCTGCACCCTGCCCAGGTGTGTTAGGTGTTCCTCCATCCCCGAGCACATATTTGGTGGGAGAGTAGGTTGTACAACAGAGCTGCTGAGCTCCTATGGACAGAGAGAAATGGATTCTCTCCCACCCTGCACAGATCTGGGGGACTGGTAGCTCACTGACAGGCTAAAGGCTCTTGGACTGTTCTGTGATGCTGGTGATTTTGTGTTATGATTGTAACTCACTCACCGAGTGGGCACACTGAAGTTTACCCAGAGAGAACAGATCTCACTGGTAGCAGCAACAGAAGGTCAGACCCTGTGTCTCAGAGAGATGCAGGGATGGTTGGTGGGGTTTCCTCTGCCCCCAGCCAGCAGTGACCTACCAGCAACAGAGTAATGGGGCGATGGTGGGGTTTGGATGGAGCGACTGCTGGCAGGCAGAGGACATTCCTGGCCTGTTCCTAATGCTCAGCCCAGCCATGTGTGCCATGAGCTGGATCCCCTGTGGTGAGAGGGGACACGCACGCTTGGTGAACCACATTCTTTTAAAGAGGAATTGAGGAAATGGAGTACAACTTCCGCACAGAAAGGAGGCACAGAGATAGCTTTCTACTCAGCAGTTTGGCCCCAGCTGGTTCCTGCAGGTTAATTTGCCTAATTTGCCAGGGGATGGAAACCTGCCTGAGGCCAGCGATTACCTACTTCACCACATTTCACCTGCAGGCCTTCTAAATATAAACTGCAGAAAGATGGTGTGTGACAGAGACAGCCCTCGGTACCCCGTAAACGTAAAGCCATTGTGCGCTGGCCATAGACTGTCATGCTGCCACCTCCCAACACTTATCAGCAGGAATAAGTTACATTAGTGACAGTGGTGGTCTAATGCTGTAAAACTATAATAAAGTAGGATAATAAAACCAACTCTATTATATAGACTATTATTACTCAAAACAGTCAAGTAATCATAAAGACACATCCCAGAAGCACATCGTACCACAGTATTTATTACAGACAGCCTGAGAAATCTCCAAAAATTAATACACCTACCCCAGCACACAAATTGTTTTTTTTAGAGAGAGATACATACAAGGAACATGTCCTGTCTCCCCCTGCTTCCCCATCCCCACCTATCTGCTGGATACCTCAGTCAAAGTGGATTTCCCAGGCGCTGGTCTGAGCAAGGAAGCAGAGCAGCAAGATATGCAAAGGAGGAAGGGAGCCAGGGAAAGATTTCAGTCCTTTCCCAGGGTGGTGTTAGGGAGACAGTGGCTGTAAAAGAAATACCTAAAGGGGTAATTTTACCTCATCTGTGTTTAAAGGCAAAAAACCCACCAGCTCACAACAAACTGGCTGCATATTTCTTAGGGGAAAAGCAACCTGCAGTGTCTCCACTGATACCTCTTCCCCTCCAGCATCCAGGGCTTTTCCTTACATGTCCAGAAATAAGGGATGCATTGATCCCCACGTTTCCATCCAGGTTGTCCATGCTCCCAAGGCTCTGTGGTGTTCACAGGGACATGGCAGTTCCCAGTGGGCAGAGCCCCTATGGAAAACAGGACTTCGCAGCACAGGGAGGGAGACTGCGCCAAGCTGTCCTCTGGTTGCAGTGCAAGGAAATACCATGGAGCTTGTAAAGTGAAATAACTCAGGGTGGCTCCTCCATCTTGCAGCCGCAGGCCAGGCAGTGACTGGCAGACAGCAGTAGCTCCTTGGGTTAAGAGACAACCCAGCTCCCATGGGACGCCGTGGCTTTTCAGTGCTTGAGGGCTTCGTGTTGCCATTTCCTTCCCAAATCAGCCCGAACTCTGTGGCAGCGGGGGAGAAGATGCTCAAAGCAATGCACTTGTCAGCTTTCTTTAAATAACAGAGACAGCCTGCAGCATCTCATCACAGGATAATATTTCACTCAAAGCAGGGAGAGAAATGCCAAAATCCAGGGCAGACACTGAGCAGGTTACATGTGCTGTGCCAGCTGTACTAACGAAGGAGGCACAAGGGCATGAGATCGGCTCTTCACACCAGTCTTGCGCCTGCAGGCACAGGCACAGAACGACCAGGTGTGTGTGCAACAAATGAGCCAGAGCACAGAATCATTTAGGTTGGAAAAGACCCTTAAGATCATCCATCCTAGAAAAGCAGGGACACCTGTTCCTGTTTCCTCCAAGCTCTGCCCTGCATCCGGCTGCGCAGCATGGGACGCTGTGGGACAACAGTCTGTTACAGTTCAGGAGCCAGCTGACCAGAATGTTCTGTATTATACAGCAGCTCTGGTCTATTCAAGGTCCAGTTCCAGTAAACTGCAAACACTAAAGATTTTCCCAATTTAAAAAAAGATGTCAGTGATGGAGTTCCACAGTGGGAAATCCCAGGGGCAGGATTGGCTCTCACAGGCCTCTATGCCAGACAATAGCTCACTGCAACAGACAAACTCCTTGTCAACAGGAATGGCAACAATAAACATTTTATGCACAAAAATAATCACAAAATTACTCTGACATGGTTAGAAAGTGGTGTTCTGAGTTACACTCTCGTCAGAGGGAAATCATTACCATAAAATCCTCAGAAGGGGAAGCCACACACAGGGAAGGAATGAGTTCACAGTTTATGCAAGGGGAAAAGAAAAACCCAAACCCTGTTTCACTGCACACTTTCAAACCCGTGGCTGATGGCACAGATCAATGGCTCCAAGACCAACTAACAAGCTACACGCGTACAAAACATGCAAAGCAGTTTCCTGCTGCTTCAAACAACAATTGCAGTTTTAAAAATAAAGGGCATTTTACTATAGCTGCAAGTGACATGTAAAGGGAAGAATGATACATTTGATTAATTTTCTTAGATAAAGGAGCTCAGCTGCTGAATGATCTTCAAAATTAATTTGCAATAGCTTAACATTAGGGATCGATATGTCCTTCAGAAGTTGCATGTGGTTCCTTCTAACTGCTTGTTCAGTTTAAATTGAAAAGGCCTTTCCTGGTGGGTATGGAGCCATGACAAAAAAAGACCCCACCTCTCTGCAAAAAGACCAGCTTTACAGGGAATTAACACAGTATTATTTGTAGCAAAAGGCATGGCTATATTTATGGGGAAGCACTTACAGTGTTACTATTAGCAGCAACCAGAATCCATGCTGGGTTAAACCCAGAGCTTGGCTCCAGCAGTGTGGTGGCCCCATGCCCCCAGGATGCTCTGAAATGAGCTTGCACAGTGTTGTTCTTGTTCACCATGCCCCAGGGCAGGCAAGGCCCTTTGGCTCTCCCAGCCACCAAGCCAAGGAGTGGCCCTGGCTGAAGGGGACCACAGCAGACCAGAGATAAAGATGAAGGTCAGCAGCTGAAACCCATCTTGCCCCCAGCAACCCTCTTCCTCTGATGCAGTTCTCCACTTGACCCTGTTCCCTGCCTTCTCCCCATTTCTTGGCAGGGACTTCTCAGGTCTTTTGCCAAGATGGGTCCAGCACCCAGGAGAGGCCCCAGTCATCTCTATTCCATTTTAGATAGCTTCCAGTACACAACTCTCCTTTCAGCCCTTCACTGGGTAGAATAACTGCATCCCCAGCACCCACTGCCTCAGCAGTCGTTCTGAAGTTGGGGAAACTCAGCAGGATCTCCTATTCTGGTTACAACAGTCCAGCTGTCAGGGAAAATTTTCCTGGGAGACTATTACAGGAGCCGAGTTCCTTCTGCAGTTTTTCATCTCTAATAACTTCAATTCTAAATGTTATACAGCATATTTAAATTCTACTGACTTTCATAAGATAGGTGCCTTAAAGAGGATTGTGCTTGCTGATGTAATTACTGTATAGAAATTGATAATAATAATAATAATAATAATAATGATAATAATGATAATAATGTATCTGCTTTAAAAAAATCAACACAAACTCACAACTGGCACAACCAAAACCCTGTTGATGGAGGTGGAGCATATCTCCAATACATAATACATTGAAAGGGAACTGAGCCTCAAGTCTTCAACAAGCCAGACCCAATGGGATGAAGACAAGTCAGTCAGCACAGGAAGCCGGGCAAGCAGGAACCCAGCTGGCGCTCCACCCCTTCTCATGACACAGAGCTCCAGATGTGAAACCAGCAAGAAGGATGTCTCCTTGCAGCTTTGTAGGGAAAATAGCCCTACAAAATTACCTTATGAAATACCTTTGCCCAGGCACCGTAACTGCCCATCCTTTCATCAGTCAGAAATAACCAAATGAGATTCTATTCCTGCATAAAGCAAGTGTATTGGCTGCCCTGTAGAAAGAGGAGACTGCTGTAAACACAGAATAACATGCTGTTCTCTAAAATGGCCTGGGAAGCATTCCACTTTGTTAAACAAATTGACCTAAAGTAGAGGTTAAAAAATACCCGTGAGAAAAGAATGAGGTTAACTAACCTTAGCTCTTCATTTCCTCTCCCAAAAGCAGATGCTGCCGCAGGATTGACCAGAGCTGAACTGGAGATCAGGGCAGAGGCAAAAGGCAGCAGATGGTAGATTCAGGATATGCAGATTCGGGCTTTATGCAAGAGTGAGGAAAGGTGAGGAGTGGGACTGAATGCCCATTTGACACAGAGGAAAACACCAGGCTGAGAGCCAGTTTCAGGAACTATTTATTGAACAGACTCATATATGTGTGTCCTGCCCTTCACTGTTGGTCAGAACTACAGATTGCCTCCTCAATCAGAACCTCAGGGATTGGAGGTACGGTGTGGGGGCTGCTTCAGAAAAGGCACAGCAACATTAAGGGAGTATTGCTTGGTTCTAAAGTAATTATATTGAAAATATATTTCTTTTTGCTGAAGCAGAAGAGATCAGCTTATATTTGCAGCATCTTATATTCATAGCAGGGATTTTTGTAAATAACCTATCAATTTGGTTTTCTAAGGAGTGCCACTTGCTCTGGCCATTAGGGAAAAAACATGATTGGGATGGCAGAGAGGCTCTCCAGGAGGACGGGCTGGATATTTGCCAGCTTCCATCAAGGGAAGCACTTTAATATAGCAACCCTCGAGTACAGCTGCAGGCTTCACAGCAAGCCCAGGCTGCAAATGCCCTCCTGCTGTCAAATCTGTGGCACCTCAGAGTCCTTCCAGAAGGGTGACAGAAGATTCACTAATGCATTTTCCCATGTTCCCAGAAAAGCCTTCACCAGTTCACTCAGCTGATTGTTCCAGTGGTTAATGGTGCTCCTCTCCTTACGGAGTCACTGGATATGGACTTTGTATGGTAAAAGCAATGTGAGATTTTAATTTCTTGAGAAAGATAATCTTCAAACTCAACTAAATTTTTCTGGACACTGTAATTAAAGAGATCCAAAACTGATGCTAAGTCACGCATTTATTAGCCCACTTGACAAAGAACTGCACTAGCCTCTTCACTTCCAAAAAGCAAGACATTTCAGCAGGGCCCTAGGAGGGGAACCTCTCCTCCCAACAAAGACAGTACCATTGTACTACAGCAGCTCTCACAAAACCACATTTCAATGGTTCACGTTACCTCTGCATCCCAGGTTAACAAGAGGAGAAGACACAGGAATCTAGGTCTTCCACCCCAAATTCAGTTGCACTACATGAGGCATCCTTGTGGTGTTAGTGGGGGTAGGGTGTTTGGTGGAGCAGAAGACCTAGAGCAGCCTCCCCACATCTTCAAACTCCAGTGCCTGGGGGCTGGTGGATCTGGTGGACAAACCATCTAGAGAGGCAGAATCCAGCACCTGAGTATGTTCCCTTGTGCCACATCAAGTTCACATCCTGGCAGGAGTGAATTTCTTTTTCTCAGATGAATTCTAAGTTTAGCATTCCTCTCGGTGCTAACCACAGCTTTACTCCTGAAACTCCACGGGAACCCTCAGGTTTGTCCCTGCCACCTCCGATCACATTTTCAAGTGGCAATGAGTTTTGATTACCAACGAAAAACATGTTTTAATCCCCCCATATACACACACATAATGTTATTGAAACAAGTACATTAGACTTATGTTATATTCCACATCCAGAAACAAAGAGCCCAGCAAGAGTCAGGTTAACGGCTTGCTTGAGAAAAAGCAGTGGAGTTTTTATACAGCTTATCTTAAATTCAAAGTGCAGATATATACTTACTTTGGTCCCTTTTCCTCCACATGATTTCTTATCACTAATGTTAAAATGCTTCCACACCTCTCCTACCATTTACTACTGTTGCTGGGTTTTGTCCTTTTGTTTTTAATTGCCTATATAAATTTTACATAAATTTACCTTTGGAATACACAATATATTCATCTTTCTTAGCTCCTCAAAATAGCTCTTTGAAAAGGCACATATACAAAAATATTCGCTGACTATAAAGTAGAAAAAATATATTTGGTTTGCAAATAAGTGTGGTTTTATTTACCTGCTTATCCCAGAAAATACAAGAAGATGCAATCCCAGAAGATACAAGATGTTACTTTCCTCCCATTTGAAGCTTTTCAGCTGAGTGGAGCTGGGCTTGTGAAGGTAAACTAACTTCTCCAAGTCCACACGATCAGGCTAGCTCACGGAAGATCAAAACCACAGAATCCTCAGATGAAATTACTGCCTATTCTACTGCAAGTTCTTAGGAGAGGGATGTGGGAGAGATGCAAGCTTTATGGCATTACCGTTTGTACTAGAATCTCAGGTTCAGCAACAAAAATGTGGAGGTTTTACTTCCAAGTACATCATTTTACCTGGATAACACCCCACAATTAATATAGCCAAAAGAATTTTGATTCTCTTCCTCGCCTTGCAGCACTGTAATTCTGTAGCTACTGGAACCGTTACTTCTTCAGAGAGTGTTTTATGCACTGTTCAGCACATGTCTCCGACCTCACAGTTTCTTTTACAGCTCTTTGGTGCTACTGATAAATATTCAATTTCCTTCAAAAGAGACACTATAACAGCAGCCACAAGTTTGCTGTCATTGGTCAGGGCCTCCCTTTCAGCAACCAAAAAAACAGCATTCTGACTGCTTTTTCATGCGGACCATCTGTGTAATCACAGGCTCAATTTAACACAGATGTCAGCAAAGCAATAAATACATCAGGATTTTGAAGAAAAAGAAAAGCCTAACAAATATGTTTGGTATTTGTACAGTTAAAGTGGATACCTATCATAACCTGGCAGTCTTTCTGAGTGGCCAGTGGCAGCATCGCATCCAAGTTGACTCGGTCTGTAGCATGCAGTGTCACAAATTGCTCCCAGTGAAATGACACATTTGAGCTTTTCTAACCAAAATGACCACACACGTATGTACTTCAATCTAAACCTTGGGTTGCTCCTTTCTATCTTGCCCCTGGGATCCACAAACAAACCCCAAACTAAGACCAGGCTCTTTAACAGTTTGCTGATGTATTTGAAGACATACTTCACCCCCAAACAGAGAGAAAAATCGTGTGTATGGGTGTGCACTGCTAACAGACACACTGTGCTCACTGCTGTGGAAAACATGGTCTCTTCGACAACAATAAACTGAAGGAAGCCCATGGTTTCGGAATTGGGCACAATCTGCATCAGGACAGTAAAGGACCATTTAGTAAACATGAGTAAGGAGCCACATTCAGTTGGTGTAGGCTGCTTGAATCCTTCCTAGCTCTTGAGGAGCATCTAGGAATTTCCACACCAAGGTCTGCAAAAACCCTGACTCTTCCACATCTCCCAGGCTGGAGGAAGAGTCTCTTGACATCACTGACAACACTTGGAAAGGTCAGCTCTCTCTGCCTGCTGACAAGCAATGTGGTGGCCACGTATCTTTGTGGCTACAGAGGGCATACAGGTCTGCCAGAGGCTCTGCCCTGAGGACAGACCACAGACTAGCATAGAGCTTGCAGACTCCGTGTTACCACAGGCAGCATCTGGATCGCATCCCATTCTCACATCTCAACACCTATGGCACCAAGTCAAATTTAAAGTGCAGTTTGTCATGGGGGTGCTCAGACATACATCTATAGGCATCAACAACAGACAATCTGGCACCAGAGACTGACTTGGACACAATCAGATCTCTAAAGGATGGCCTCACATTTGAAAATTAGGTCAAGAAATGGAATTTCTCCCTACTAAAATCCTGGCACTCATATAGAAACAGTTACCAGCTTCAAAACAGGAGAGCTCCTGAAAGAAGTCAGGAGAGGGAAAAACAGAGGAACATATTAACACCTAAAAACCCCCACATTAAGAGTAACAAATTATGGTGTGATGATTTCAGAATTTTTCCCTGTGGTCTCTTGCACCTTGGCAGCAGTCATCTGAAACTGCGGCATGTATGGCACAATGGCTTTATATTTCAGGCTACTTTGGACAACTGCATCTAAATGAGGAGGTGTATGCTGAAGAAACCCCACATCCTTGAGTAGGTCGGCCGTATAGCACTGACACATCACCCCAGAGCTTTCTGTTAGAAAAATGTCACTTTCTCTTTTTTCCAGTGATCTTATCCCTAGGTAATACAGGCTACGCTCAGCACTATCTCCACCTGTGAAAGTGTCATCCTGATCTGAAGGCTCTGAAAATCCCTCTGAAGAAATAAGGGAAAGAGAAAGAGTCTTGCTGGGCTGCCTGCCAGGCGGATCAGGTAATAGGAGCAACATCCCATTTCCCACCTCCCAACGGCTACTTGAGAAGGCGCCTGTAACCAAGGAATCTTCAGCTAAGAAGCATCTATCAAAACAACTTCTTAGATTCATCTTCTCTTCAAAAAGCCTAGTTGATCTGGAGTTACTGATAACAGTAGCATATTTTATATCAGACTGCCTTGTAATTTCTCCACTGATTCGGCCATCATGGGAGCTCTCAGAGAAGCTGCTACTATTGAAATCACTGCTAGAACAAGCAGAGTCATGTTCAGAGTCTTGAATTTTTGTAAACATTGAATCGATTACTAAAAAATCTTGTGTGTCTTCTTTTTTCAGCACTTTGGTAACACTGATGTCTTCCAGCACTATTTCAGGTTCCAGAAGAAGAGGCTCAAATGACCTTGCTTCAGGGTGCTTGATAAAAAGATGCTCAAAAGTTTCAGGCTACAAGAAAAGATATATTTTAATGCTCATTTGTTATTTAACAGCTTGATTTGAGTATGAAGTTACTGATTTTAAGAATCACAGACAAAATCCCCATAGCTTTAGTACAAGTATATAGTTGAAAATCCTCTGAAAATGCATTTCTTCTTTTCTTTATGTCTGTGTGTAGGTGAAGATTGAGGGACAAGACAAAAAAGTGAGAACCTGCTTGTATATCAAGTGCTACCAAGCAAGCATTCTGTGAAGTGCTCAGTACTCCAGCTGAGACAGCATAACCTTTCAGCTGAAACAGGAACCAAATGGTCCTATTCATTTCAACATTAATAACCATGCAGATATTATTAAAAGCACACACAAGTGCCTTGCAAGACAAAGGTCTTATGCCCCTAGGTGTCCCTGGCTTTTTATTTAGATTGTAAAAACAATAGACTTAATCAATTGCATGTCACTAAAGAAACTTTCTCTGCTAGATTTATATTCAGCCTTTCCATAGTATTTTTAGAGCATTCCCATCTGAATAGCAGCTGTATGTTTCAACTGCATGAAGAGAAACACACATCCATTTTGTAGAGATGTATACTTTACTACTCCCTAATAGATTTGCATGTAAAACACACAACAGCATGAACTGACAGCAAAACAAACTCCTAGCTACAAAGGAAAAATACGTTTTCTAATACATTCAAGACAAAACAAATAGATAAAAACAGATTTTGTGTATATTAGCAAACCACATTTTACAGCAGGAAAGCTGCCAAAACAATGAGGAACATGTCAAAATACTCAGACTAGTACACAATTATAGAAAAGACTAAACTGACTTCTATATATTAGGCAACTACTTTAGTCTAGACTAGCTATCAGTAACACCAATGCCCTCACATGGCAAAGCTGGCGAGCAAGTTTCTAAGTGCTTCCCACACACAAGTCCATCACCTTCCCACACAGAAACCAACCTGAAACCACAATCTCTCCTCATCTTCAAAATAATCTCAATAACCACATATAAAAGTAACCAGCTATTAAAATGAGCTGTAGACTGCTACTATACTGTACACATCAAGCCATAATAATCATAACTCGTATTGTCCAATGAAAGTTATCCTCCTTCTCACAGCTTTGCTATGAGTCGACACAGAGACATGGGTGCTGCAGCTGTGCCGAAGCCAACTAACGGTCCTTTCAGAGTATATTGCCCACAGTGGCATTCTCAAGTGGGAGAAACACGTCGTTGGGAAAGTTTAGAACAACATGTTTCCTCTTGACACATCTGCCCTCCTATAACCAGTAGCTGCTTTATCCTGAACAGAGATGGTTTACATTCCTTCTAAAATCTGCTTGCTCCCTCATCTCAGCCCCCAGTACCTGCTCTTATAAATGCATATAGGTACCAAAGAAAACATACAGATATTATTACCTCCAAAGACTAAATATTATACATAACATTCAAAGACAGGAACATTGTTTGGCAAAAGCCACCATCTGTCAACTTGGACACATCACTTTTTAAAACACGTCAGGTATTTAATCAAATATGATGCATAATCCAACACCCTGAGAAGACATCAAACTGTAGCATATCAGCATTTACATGTGAATAATTCTATATTTCCACAGTGTGTGCATGTATGCTATTAATTTGGGCACAAACTGTGTTGAACAATAGCCAAAATAGTTCCATAAAACTCAGGGGAAAGGTAATAATCTCAGATGACCAGTTCCCAAACTCTGCTGACCAGATGAGATTAGATACAAACAAACTATGAATTTCAAGCAACACTGTATTTTGCTCTCCGGTTCAGTCTAGGGTTTAAGTTCTATTTGTCTCATAAGCAGGAGACTACCTCTAAGCCAGTTACCATGCCTAAGACAGGTTAAAGACAAAATTACTTTGCACTCTAGTTGCTAAACAGATACATAAAATATGCCACTACCATTTTTTGACTTACACATGAATTTACCTTTACACATTGCAAATCAGCCCATAGACATTGCATGGTAATTTAGATATGCATGAGTCTTTTCAAGATTGATCTTAATTTCCATCTTAATTTCCTTGTAAAATATTTGCAGTTGTGTTTAAGTAAGTTCTCCAACATTATGTCCTAAAGATTTTTTATTTTTATTTACTATTTTATTGACCAAATAAGAGAATTTTTTTATGATTTTGACACTATGCATAAATGATTGCAAGACAGTCTAGATGCAAGACTTGCCTGGTTTAGATCATGATTTTAACCTCTTGCTGCTGTGAGCAATACAATCAAGATAAAATAATACGCTACAAATGCCGTTCTGGAGTACCAAATGTGCTCTACTGAATACACAAAGTAATGATCACACATTGACTCAAGATTTAATATTGATATGTACCAGGACAAGACAGCAGTTCTACATCAAATGCCTTCAGAAAGACATCAGAACTTTCCAGTAGTGGTATATAGGCTACTTGTGTTGATCAATGCTTATTACAACTACGGAAAAATACCATGCAAATATCATACACTGCTTTTTCTACTGGAAATTCCATGCACATGGACAAAGGCAGGATTTGGTCCTAAACACATGGTTTCGATGAATGTGGTCTGGCCTTGGAGGCTCACAATGTGAGAGATGGTCATGCTACTCTGAGGACAGACACTGTACCTTCAGTGCAGTTAACATAAACAACATTTTCCAATAAAATTAGCACAACATACTGAAGAGGCAGGCCTCCTATTGCATAACACGCTGCCAAAAATCATGTCCAACTTCCATTTCTTTCATACTTGCATGCATCATTTCTTTTCCATTAATTATGGAACAAGGCATACAAATATGGAGCAATTTCACCAAGGTGTCAACTTATGCATGACTTTACCCTGCTTTCCTAGGTAAAACTTCATCAACTTTAATATACTTATTTCCACTCTATCAGTAGTGAGGAGAATCATTTCCAACGTGCTAAATATAACTTGCAAATTTCATGCACCTTTGCAATCAGGGACAATGAGGATTGTCACAAGCTACAGATGACAAATATAGATGAATCGGTGCAACTTATACTGCTGCAATTAACAGCTATTCAAAGAACCAGCCCTTCCCAGGACACACTAGACTGGTCTGCGATTTAAAAAACTGAGCAAATAAAACAGACTTAGTTTTCCAGCCCAAGCCACATGCACCAACTCTTCTAATGCCAGCCAGTGTGATTGCTGCCACCAAGCCTAAAACATCCACTCTTCACTCCATCCCACTACAACTACATCTTCCCCAACTGAGGGATCTCCAGGAACTTCATTTAACATTAAAACACACAGCATGTTGCATCAGAAAAGTAAGTAGTTTAGTACATCAAAAAGTCACCAAAAATGTGACTAAAAAAGTAAGCAGAAACTGCCTTAACACCACCAAAATCAGATTTTCCTTAAGGATTTCTGTTTTTTTTTGTTTCAAATACAGATATAATGTTAGTGATTATTCAGGCATCTGCACTGATGTGGCTGCACATGTAAATGATGACAAATGAAGAAGCCAGACAAATAACATGCACATTTATATTCTCAGGAAAAAGCAAGCAAAGAAATCAACAGTCAGGCAGGCACAAATCACACCCAGTTGCTGCATTCTCCGATTTGCTGCTGCACTCAAATGCATGTAATAAGTTCAAAAGACCATAATGGGACAACCCAGTACTTGTGCAAATAAAGAGATTTGATCAGTTTCATGTGCTTGGAGCCAGCTGGAACTCCCAAGCTAGCTCTCAATTAGAACAAATACTCAATCAGAATAATAAAAAAAAAAAGCACTTTGAAGTCAATAACTGGGCAGATTCTGCACTCCAGCTAGATAAATCCCAAACCAGTCTGATGTCTCTTTCCACAGCTTGCATCCTGGGAAGGGCAGGGCTCTTTCAACTCCTTTTGAAAGCTAGTGCTTGAAAGTATTCAGGCCCTTGTCTGTGACAGCCTTAGTCAGTAGGGCAGTAAACAAAAGTTAAGGATGCCAAATCTAAAGCAAGAGACAAACTGGTGTTTGGTCTGTAATGTGGTACCTGCTACAAATTTTTGTGAGGGCATTTTAGACTTCTGACAGAGCTACTCCTCGGATTCACCCTATTTAAACAAATGAGCACTGTGTTGTATTTGTGCTTCCTGTCTTCTGAATATAAATAGAAAAATCTTCTAATTCTGTATAGGAAGCTTGGGAGCTGGTTTAGCAGGCAGTGACCATGATTATATTTCAAAGAATGCCCCTCTCTGTTTAAATGAAATGAAATAAAATAAAAGATGAGAAAAGAAACCTTCACTGGGAACACATATTAAACACATGAAAAAATCTTCTGCCATTAGATACTCTTTCTTTTAGAAATAAAAGGCCTGAATTGAGATTATTGCCCTAATGACTACAGTGTCCAGCTCTGGGATCATGTGAAACTTTGCTGATACAAACTGGCTAAGTCCATATAAAGAATCTTCTTTGTTACAGCTCATCACATCGCAACTCCCGATTCACACACCAAATGGAGAGGCAGTTTACCCCAAAGAATTTGGCCTTTGATACACACATGGCACTCACTGACATGCATAAGCATTACACCTATGGGTTTCTGTAACTGATGTACTCATTGCCCTCCAATTTAAACACCCTCAACATGCAAAAGAGGCGTTGGTCTCTGGTTCTGGCCCATTTCCAGATATCATCTTTCAAAAGCTAAGAGAACCAATCTATTACTGACTTCAGAGGCTCCGAGTTGCTTGGTTCGCTAATTCTGGTAGGGTCTACACTAACCAATAGGTAGAGTTCAGTCCTGAGCAAAGAGCAGTTGAACCCACTGGGTAGAGGAAGAAGCATCACCAAGGAAATACACACCTTCTGAAAATTAACTCCTTGTGCCCAGGAGCAATTCTTGGGGTTTGGAACATCTTCCCAAAAGAGTTTCTTCATTCTGAAATATAAGGTACATTATGGAGACCGTACTGTTCATATACAATCTGTACTGCTGTCATTCACCTTTACTATGTCAGAAAGGGAATCCGTGCAGTTTTATTTATCCAAAACACTATGAAAATGAAACAAACCATTTTATATGTTATAGATGGCCAAAATCTAACAGAAAAAATAAAGAAGTGATGTACCAGGTGGCAGTTTTGCAAAATATAAGTAGAGGCAGTCTTTGCTGACAATGATCCCCGCCCACCTTCCACAAAGCTCAGAGGGTTTTTTTTTTCAACCAGCTTTTACTTCAGGCACTATTTTATGATGACAATTAAATACAGAATTCTTAGTGCTCTACAGATTCAAAGCACATGATACTTATTAACTCGCCCACAAATTGCTCTGCAGAAGTAAGGACTATGTGGTATAGGCTGAAGTGATATTTCTCAGTGAAAACAAAGAGAACTGGTTATTGTCTTACTGCAAGGACATTAGACCTGACAGGGCAATGATCTGACTTGTACAAGGTAACAAGCCTGTGCAGTCAGGACACAAACTCTGGGTGCTATATTCCACACAGTCCATTGCCTTTCAATACAGTACACCAAAAATGCAATAAAAATTATTCCTAACTGTCCCCAGAAGTTCTGCCCACAAGTTCAGCTGACAGGCATCATCTAAGCTGCACCACCTTCTACTAAAAGGCCTTCTGGGACTTTTACACAACAACAAATAACTTGCCTTTGGTGTGAAACCAGCAATGATCCAAGCAACAAAACAGAGGTTGAAATAACTATTGGCAGAACCACATAGAGGCTGGCATTATTCTCATTTTCATAGACACCTGGAAATAAAAGTAATTCAGATAACAAGGCAGTAAAATGTCTGTGAACAATTTTTTTGCAATAAGGAAATAAACAGTAGAACCAACAGCTTAAACGCACAAAAACTCAATAAACAGTTTTATTGCACATCAACAAGCCTTCGCATTGAGAACAAACGGAATTATTTTAAATACTGAGGTGACTCCTGATCTTGCTCATTGGGTGAGTACACTTTCTTTGAGCTTCTTCTTCTGGCTGATATAACTGTAGAAGCCCTTTTTATTACTCTGCATTCTTTTCCAAGTTCAGCTCCAGCTGTGCCTTGGCCTTCCTGACCCCACCCCTACACAACCAGGCAGTGTCCCTATACTCTTCCTAGGATACCTGTCCCCGCTCCCACTGCCTGGGCATTTCCTTCTTGCCCTTTAGTTTGACCAGCAGGCCTGAAGTCAACCATGCTGGTCTCTTGCCTCCCCTTCCTGATTCCTTACACCTGGGAATGGTGAGCTGACTCCCCTCACTCCCTGAAGAGCTGCAAGTTAGCTTTCCTAAAAACTCATGTTCCTGATTCTTCCCTTTGTATCCCTGTATCCCTCAGTAGTGCTAACTCCACTAGTGCATGATCACTGCAGCCCAGACTGCCTCCAATCTTGACGTCTCCATTAGCTCACTTGTGTTGGTGACCATCAGATCCAGTATCACATTCCCTCTGGCAGGGCTGTCTATTACCTGGCTTAAGAAGTTATCTTCAATGCACTTCAAGGATCTCCTGGATTGCCTACGGCTCATAGTGCTACTTTTACAGCAAAGGTCAGGATGGTTGATGTCCCCCAGCAGGATAAGAACCTGCAAGCACGATGCCTTCCACAGCTGGAGTAAGAGTCTTTGTCAATAGGCTCCCCTTTGTTGGGGTGGCCTGTAGTAGACACCAACCACAAGGTTCCCTTCGTTGCCTCAGTCTGATTCTTATCCATAAGGTTTCAGCTTGCTTGTGGCTATTCATCAGAGACAGCTCTTCACATTCGACCTTTCTTGACGTAGAGGGCAACGCCTCCACCCTTCCTTCCTCATCTGTCCCTTCTGAAGAGCCTGTAGCCATCAACCACCACACTTCATTTATGGGATTTGTTCTACCAAGTCTCAGTAATGGCAACCAGGTCGTAGCTTTCTAGCAGCATGGTGGCTTCCAGCTCCTTCTTTTTGTTGCCCTTGCTGCGTGCATTGGTTTAGAGGCACTTCAGCTGGGCTGTCGGCTGTGTCACCTTCTTAAGAGGAGCACCCCTTAATACCTTTGAGGTGTTTCACTGGTATTTCTTTGTTGGGTCCTATTATCTCAGAAGTCCCTTGTTCATCTCTGTAAGATCTTAAGTGTGCTGCAGTGTAGCAGCATATCTCAGAAACACAGGCTGAGGGCTCTTGCTAACACCCCATTCCTCTAACTTGGTGTGTCATCCCACAGCTTGTTCACCAGAAATCTGATATCATCACCCTCCCCCATCAAGTCCAATTTAAAGCCCTGTCAAGGAGCCCCAATAGCTCGTGAGCAAAGGCCCTCTTCAAAGGAGTTGAGAAAGGTGACATCCATCCAATGCCAGCAAGCCTGGTGCTATGTAGGCCATCCCATTATCATGAGATAGTTATATTACTATTACTTTATTACTGACCTTTTTGTCTGAAGATACAGACTTCTACATTTAAGGTTTACTTTTGCCAGCACCTATTTCGTAAACAACATGAAGAAAGATTCTGTAAGTCACCTTTGGTAAACTGATCTGTCGTTCTGGATTTGCCAACTCCGCCAGCAAACACAGGGTACAGGCTGAACTGGTACTTCTCAATCAGAATAAAGTTATCTAGAAAGAGGAAATCAGCCTTCTGAATCAAAACTATTATCTTGCTTTTAATCTATTATCTCCACAGAGGCTCCGGTCACATATCAGAATTCAGATCAGCCCGGAGATGGGAACAATAAAAGCCATTTTTTATAGATATATACTTTAATATCAGAAGATTAAAATTTTAAATCTATACTGGATAATTTAGCATTATTCTGTCACAGAATTAACACCTTTATGGAGCTATTGTAAAAATTTCTAAGATTAAAGTCAAAATGTATATGTAATGCACATATTAACAGATAATTAGCTGCTGTCATCAATATTGCAGAACTAATTTTATTGTATTGACAAAAAATGAATAGACTCTTGAGCTTCATTCTTTGTCAACCTAATAATTAATGCAACAGTCAGTCCTCTAATGATAATCAAGAATTAGAGAGAGGGGGGAAAATAATTCTGAGAGCTCAGTAACACTACATTTTCTGTCCCATAACAATTATTATTATATTTTCAAGTGCACACTTACCATAAAGATAATATTTACTAATATTTGGAGGAACCCGCACCCATTTCATCTCCTCTTCTTTGTCAAGGTTCTTCCATTCAATAATAAAAGATGTTATTACATAGATTTGAGATGAAAGCGTCCAAACTAAAATAACACAAGTGCTGTTCACTGGGTAAGCGTTAAGCGACTGCAAAACATTCACTGGTAGAACAAGAAGAAAACAGCCATGAATTACATGAGCTCAGACAGAGGTGAGATGAGAGCGGGATTAGCAGGAGAGGTGTACGCTATAAACTATAGCACCCAAATTACTGCTATGGTTTCAGCACTCTATCATTCACTTGTTTAACAATCATCTTCTATATAATAAAGCCTGATCTTTAGTTCACATAAACAAATGTATTTCTCTTTAAGCCAGCAAGGCTCAGAAACACTAAATAGATCAAGTTCGTCACCACAAATCATAAAAGTATCCTGATTCCCCTGTGCGCCTTTTTAATGATCACTCCTCAGCCAAAAAATTATCAACAGTAACTGAGCTGTCAATATTTAGCTAGTAAAACACACACTGAGAGCCGGTAAGCTAAATCCTATTAAATCTCTCTAAGTAATACACCAAGATCACAATCCAGACAGACAAATGCTTCCCATTACACCTGCTACTAACCACCAGGTTTCCAGAATATACTTACACACAGTACCAGAAAAGATTTTATCCATAAAAACGCTTTTAAAAGTAAAGCAGTAAAAGTTCTACAAATAGACAGCAATAATGTTTCCCACAGCATATATCTGCATGTGAACATTACACAATGGAAGCATTTTATTTTATTAATAAAGCAGAGTGCAGTCGAATCAATGATGAAGCTGCTTAGGAAGTAAAGCCAAACCTCTGAAAACTATGTACCCTGGCAGCCTGTCAGGTAAGCAGCCAGAGCAACCAGACCATGCTTCATTTTGGGAACAGCAAAACATTCCCTAGCAGGAATGTTGGGTGTTCCAAAGACAGAGTAGATGAAAGATCAGCTCTACAGTAAGATCTTACTTTTAATTCAATTAAATACTTTATATTCTGTTAGTGGAGGGAAGACAGCCCAGTTAAACAAAACTCTTTTCCCAAGCCAAAGATCATTAAGACTTTTATGCGATGGAAATTTCATTTTTCAAATACCTCTGTTGATCAGATGCAGAATCTGTTTCCCATATACAGCTGAATGTATCATCATAAAACATTTTTTATCCTAACAAAGGGAATTTTATTACAAAAAAAAGATCTGTCGAAAAGCATCACAAGAATTCGTAGTGTTTTCCACATCTCAAAATGGTTACTAATTGGTATTCTTACCTGTGCTCATTCGCTCTGATAGAGTTAAATTAAAATTAATCGAAGAAACTCCAATTGAATTCATGGCTAAAACTGTGACGGTATGTGTGTGTTCAGTCCATGGAAAAGAACAAGTAGTGCCATTAGCAACATATTCTGACCACGTGGTGTTTCCTGATGTCTGATGCTTTATAACGTATTGGCTCACACTGCACAATGAGTGATTCTTCATCAGCGGCTGCAGCAAACATTGGCATTAATTAATTTCCCAGTCTTTGATTTGAAAAGCAGAAGTTATTTGGACACAAGGCACTGTTCCAATTTTAAGAAAACAGGAGTCAGTAAAGGTATTCTATGGACTGGCTACTGTCCTTTTAGTAAGGGCACTGCAATCCACTTAAAGTCTTAATTTCTTCTGCCTCTCTCTCTCACTGAGAGCTGACACACTTCCTTGTTGTCTTTCCAGTGAGGGGAGGGCAGGACAGAGAAGGAAATACAAAGCTTTCAGAATCCTGCAGTACCTCACTGTTTTATGTTAGTACCTCTCAGGACTGCTAAACCAGAACAGCTGACTGACTGTGTACTAAACATGGGCAAACAGAAGTGGGCAGTCACTGATGCACTTTTTCTTTCTGTCCTGCACTAACCTTTTAGTGTAGCTTTGCCCAGTTTACAAGCAGTTGCAGCAGTATTTACACAGGCAGCTATCCAGAGTCAGCAGCACATTCTGGCTGAAGACCCTGGGCAGCAGAACCTGACAGCCGAGGACTGCACCTCTCATTATAACTTACAATCTTTGATTTCATGTTATTCTTTTTTCTGACCATTAGAGCAAATTGCAATTTAAGTCTCTGTTTGATAGCATTTATATAACTAACAATGAAAGCGTAGAATGACATGAACATGATAACAATACATCATTGACACTTGAGCTGCATTAGTACAACTTAGACATCATGTCTGGTCTCCACAGGAGGCAAGGAAGCTTGCAGCCTGCCCAGAGATCTGAGGGCTCTCCTAAAGCAGTGAGGACTATAATAAGACTTCAGGAATAATGGGATATTCCAAGTAGCTGTGATGAATCCCACATGACTGTAGGAATATGCAATTGGGCCTGCGCAAGAACAACTTGACTGGAACCTCCAATAGGTCCACTGTGCAAAAATCAGCTCACTTTAGAAGGCTGGCCTGCGAGCTTCCCAAGCCTGGAACCATGCCTGCTGCCAGTGAACATGTGTGCTGAACCTCACCCACCTCTCAAACATACAGAACAACCACACAGCACTAGGAAAGTTTTTGTGCTACTACATTACGATAAACTTGGCAATGATTAGAGTACAAAACCATCTCAACGTGTGCCAGCCAGCTGCAGGAAAGATTACAGAGAACAAAAACAGAAACTGGGGGGAGTAATCGCAACAGAGTAAAGTGCAAGACAGGCTGACTGAGCAAAGAGGGCAGAACCATCACATCTTGTATCACACTATGGCATTAATATCCACGAGCAACATCTTCTTGCCTCTAGTATTAGCCACGCCAGAGGCAGTAACACAAAAAAAGTGCCATGCATAAGAAGACTCCTAAGCAAGTTTGCTCCTCAAGACGGCATGTGTTTACCACACTCCCATTTTGGCAATTCTATCAATAGTTTTCGGTTGAAAGTGGAAGACCAAAATGTAATTGTTCCCACCTTCCACAGGAGCGTAACGTTCTTCTGCCTTCTTTCTGGATCTTCAATAACAATTCTCCAAAATTCAGGGCCTTGTAAGGGAGCTGCAAGATTACACGTTTGGAAAGAACAGTGTCACACGTCAGTCTGAAACTGGACAGACCATCAGAGTGCGCTCTGAAAGCACACATACCTTTGATATCTCTTACAAGTGTATAGGTAGATTTGCTCCAGTCACTCCAGTAACCTGACCCATCCAGTTCTCTGCATCTGATCTGAACAACATACTCGATACAAAGTTTCTGAACTTCTATCACAGCAGGTGTATTTGAAACTTCATAAAGCTGAAACAGAAGTCAAAATATTTATAGTAAGAACAAAAGGCTGTTTAGGCAAGTTAGTCAAAATTCCTGAAAATTAATCCAATGAGAATTAGTAATACTACTTTGCTAGATAATGCACATGCTTATAACTCTGATTCATTACATGCCACAAATTCCATAAAAAACAGCCAACACACTAAATGCCAACACTGCAAAAATTCATGCTTTGGTCTAGATTAAATGAAAACAGTACCTCCCATGTAACTTCTTCCCTGTTCACAGCATACCGAATCTGAAATTTAAGATCATCATTTGTAAATATTGGGTTTGTCCAGCTGACATTCAACAGCCCAACATTCCTGGTGATTTCTGCTTTAACGTTGGAGGGAGGCAGCGGCTTCACTAGAACATTGAAAGAAAAAAAGTGACTATAATGTCTGCACTGACATTTCTCATTAAACCCAATTATCATGGTTTGCTTTCTTCTGTCCTGAGGGTGGCAGGTAACACATTGTTATTCAAAGTGAAGGTGGACTATAATACAAACATAACAATGCACTGATTCAGGCTGGCTGGCCCACTCACTGCAGACTAGAGTGTTGCAGACTGGTAAATTAATTCCCATTTTCACTCAAACTAAAATCACACAAAAAAATCTTCCGTTGAAATATAAAAATCAAAGTTTCTTACTAAACATTTATTTTTCGTTCTTATAAACAACTTCTTTAAAAATAAATCCATGAGCAAGTTTCAGTACATTTCACCTTAACCTAAAGCACCACAGCTTCTGTTGGTGCCAGCACCTGTTACCCTGCCCAGGTACAAACAGCAAAAGATGTAGCCTGGTGCACCACTGTGGAAAGCAGTGGCACACATGGCCCAGAAAGGCAGCTCCTATAAAGGACAGTGACAGACATTATACAATGATCAATGGAATTGTTACATGAAGCTTTTATTTTACCAATAGGAAATTCTACCAAAATTGAGCTTCTACAGCAGACTGAACACTAATGTCACAAAGCCCTAGTCTGCTAACAAAGCGAAGCTAGAACAAACTTCTTTTGACCAATCAGATAGTGAGTGAGGAAAAAACCAATAATAAACCCCTTGAAATAAGTTTTAACTTGCGGTCAGTGCTAGAATGAGTATGTTTTGGTGTACTATGATAGAGAGCATCTTTCATCCAGCTGTCATGTACTGGACTTTGCTCCCTGTGACACTCATTTTTGTGTAATCTATTTAAACTTTGAAATGCATAGGATAGTTTAATTTATGTTCTCTGTCTGCATGCTTCCCCCCATACATAATAGATGTATTTCATTACTTTATTGAATGTAGCACTTCTGTGGTCTCACTGACACGTTTGCTCTCTACATAAGTTCACTTTTACGCCCCAGCAGAGTCCAGCGAACGCTGTGTCACAAAACAGATAGAAAGATGTGTTTTGCACAATTTGTAGTGTTTGCAAACACTCACTGTTCCTGTCTCTAGCTTTTATAGAGATTTAAGCAAATGCTCATTTCACAAAAGAAACTTGGTAAAAGCACGCAAGAGCATGAACAGTCCCCATGATGTTAATGAATATAACTATGAAAACAATACATACAGTGCTTCACTGTACCAAATATAAACAGCTAAGTGAAGACTTCAGTAAAGTTAGATAATCAAGAACCCTAAAAATGAGACTGACTTTTTAAATACACTCGTATTTTCCGTAGGTGTCTTTGCAAAACACCCAAGAGGATAATCATGCAAAACTGGATGTTTCATTTTATAGGTATTAGCTGCAGTTACAATCTGCTTGTGCCAAGCAAAATGTATGGAAATAACATTTATTCAATGTCTTTTAGAAGGCAATACTAAAGCTCTTACGTTTTTATGCTCTTTCCACAATCTAATTTATTTTAAATGCTGTGAAGAAGTACTTTACCTACACCATATAAGGAACGAATCCAGGGTCACAAGTGAAGAAAGACGTGCATGAATCTTGACCTACCCACATCTGCTGGAATGACACAAGTTGGTGAAGATTCAAGTGTTCCTAGTAAGTGCTTAAACTCTATCCACATGGTATATCCGGATAAAAGAAAAATAGGCTGAAATGTGCACTCATAAGAATGATTCTTCTGCAAATGACATTCTTTCACCTCTGATTTTGGAGAAGTACTTGGAAAGTCAGAACAATAAATTCGGCTCCTTAAAAGAGGAAAAAAAAAAACAAAACCACATTCATCGCTACTATAAGCTGCTCGTGGTCATCGGTAAGATAGAACTCTAAAGAAAATTAAAACAAATGGTGATGGAACCCTCTGCATTTTCTGATGATTTTTTTGACAGATCTTGAATGTGAACCTGCACTAAACGGATACATAACACTGCAGTGTTACTTCTCAAAGCTTTGGTAAGAAAAAAATAGGAAACAAAAGCTCTTCCCAGGGCAAAATCTTTTGATAAGAGATTAGCAATAGGAAGAAACAAGTACGACAAGAGCACACAACTCCAAATACTCATAGATCACATTATTGGAGTGGTATGTATTAGCAATAAAAACAGCAAGGCAGATCTCTAGCCAAGAATTTTCTCCAGCTGGGAATATGACTTTCAAAATACCAACTGGTGTCCAGGGAAAAGGTGCCACGTGGACCAATCAGACATGCACAGTGAAGTCTCCAGGAGATAGAAATCCCATAAAAATACCAATTCTGGAGGGTGGTATTAAAACCCCACATACCGTCAGTATTGCATCTGTCAACAGAAGAGAGGAGAGCAGACTGTGGATAAAATGGCACTGGCCATCTCATTGGGGAAGGAAAGGAAAGTTTTCAAATTTCTCCTAATTTCCCCTAAACTTGCGCATATCTTGGACTTTGTGGCGAGAGAGTGGCCAGACAGGGTATGAGATATTCAGCCGAACCACAAAAGTTACACTTAGCTGAACCTCGCCTCTTCCTGCCAACATAACTAATACTGATCAAACTAGTGCCTTGTGCTTCAAGGTTTAGCTTAGCATTCTCTGTTTTTACAGGGTAATCATTTCTGTGTTGTTTCTGTTGGCAGCACTGACTGTAGAGGAAGACGTAGTAACAATCCAACCAAAGTAAAACACCAACAGCCAAGTTATCACTCCACATTACTGCAGAGTGTTGAACTTCATCTGTAAGATGAACTGCATCAGTAACTAAGAAGAATAGCCACATGCTCCTGGAAAACCCAACTAGTCTGATGTTGATGCAACACATCTGACTTCCAGCTTTTGTCATAAGCACTTGCCTATGTCTACACAAATACTACTGAATCCCAACATATTTATGGTGCCTCTTACTATCAAGCTTGGGCAATTAAAAAAATTGACCATTTGTTTTCAAGCTTGCAAACATTACAGTTATTTTTGGTTTTGTTTTTTTTTCATTCCCAATATGCAACAGAATGTCACACAAATGATACTGGTGGTTTTGTATCTATAAATTTTTAAATATCTTATACTTCAACTTTTTGGAAGTCAGTACATTCACGTGGTCCTCCATGACTATTTTTCCTATTTCAGATCTTGAAAGAGCAGGTCAAGAGCTTGCCAAGTAGGTCAAGGGAGGTGATTCTCTGCCTCTACTCTGCTCTCATGAGAACCCACCTGGAGTCCTGTGTCCAGTTCTGGAACCCCCAGATACAGAACTGTTGGAATGGGTCCAGAGGAGGCTATGAAAATGATCAGAAGGCTGGATTACCTCTGCTATGAAGACAGGCTGAGAGAGTTGGGCTTGTTCAGCCTGAAGAGAAAGCTCTGGGGAGACTTCATAGCAGCCTTCCAGTATCTGAAGGGGGCCTACAATAAAACTGGCAAGGGACTTTTTACAAGGGCAAGTAGTGACAGGATGAGGTGGTATGGCTTTAAACTGGATGGGGGAAGATTTAGATTAGACATTAGGAAGACATTCTTCATGGTGAGGGTGGTGAGGCACTGGACTAGGTTGTTTAGGGAAGCTGTGGATGCCCCATCCCTGGAGGTGTTCAAGGCCAGGCTGGATGGAATCTTGAGCAGCCTGGCCTGTTTGGAGATGCCAATGGAAGGGGCATTGGAACTGGATGATCTTAAAGGTTCCTTCCAACCCAAACCATTCTATGATCCTATGATCTTACTATTAACAAACAAAAAAAAAAAAGAACAAAAAGAAAGATCACAATAAATACTAGGATATGGGAAGAATTTTCAGGCTATATTAATGTTCACTGTTTGATCTAGCAAGAACCCTGTAACAAATGTACAGGTTATCCTCTCTTATTAAAACATATCAGTTTTAGCTAAACCTGAACAATGAAAAAGTCGGAACAAAAAACATGGTGAGAGCAGCACAGTTTTCGTTCCAAGCTCCCTGCCCAGCTATACACTCATTATATTCACCTTTGCGAAGACTGTTGAAACAAAACCTACCTAGCAGTCAGTCACTAATACTGCCCTAAAAGCCTCCACTGGAAATCTTGAGCATCTCAGTTATTACTTTAGTCCACAAAAATTGAGAAATATTCAGCTGGGTACTACAATAGTTCAAAACTTCAATCCACTTCCAACAGAGAAGACAGCCCAGCTTTCCAAAGGATGAGGCCCTCAGGGCCAATTTAAGCTTGTTTGCCAAAACTTTTGCATTTCCAGTCGCACGGAGTAATAAAACTAGATTTTTTCTCAGAAAAGGCTGTCTATATAAAAAACCTAACACAGTTCTAGGAAACTCTCAAGCTCGATATATTAGTAATTCAATGGGATTTTTTAGTTTTGTGATAAAATAATACTATCATAGGCAATATCAGTCAAGATGAAGATAAGGATGATCATACCACTGATTTTGCAAACAATAACGTACTTGCTCCACACCACACCCCAGGTCTCCTCCTCTGTTCAAAAGATAGACAAAATTAAACCAACTCTCTGAAAGCAAGCTAGGCCAAAACACCTGACCAAACCCATGAAAACTAAGCATTGCTCCAGCCACCAAAGATGCTACCTTCATAAAGTAATATTCCCTTTATGAAGTAAGATTTGATTTTCTCTTTATAAATAAGATTTTTTTAATCTGGAATGAATTAAATGCCATCCTTTTATTTTTATCTGCTGCTTATATATAGGAATAAAGATACAGAATTGAAGAAAAATTAAAGATTGGATTGAGACCTCAAGAGGTCTCAAGTCCTACCTCTGACTCAAAGGAGGATTAAATTCAAAGTCAGATGAAGTTGCCCAGGGTCCTGTCCAGTAAAGATCTGAAAGTCACCAAGGACAGAGGTTCTATAGCCTCTCTGGGCCACTACTTTAACGCTCAGTCACTCTCACAGTAGATACGAGCAATTAGACAAATAATTTTTACAACTGATAGAAGCAAACATATCTACTTTAAGATAATTGACTTCCAAACTGCATTTACAGGTTTTATAAATACTGAAGAACATTGCAAATAGAATCCATGTTACTAACTCAGATATTAGAGACATGGCCTACTGGTGGACTTGGCAGCATTAGGTCAATGGTTGGACTCTATGATCTTAAAAGATCTTTTCCAACTTAAATGATTCTGTGATTCCATCCATGGTCCCCTTTCTGCACACAAAGTTAATAGCTCTGGGGTTCCAGCTGGGAAAAAAGCCCATCTTACAGAAACTGAGCACATTTTGTAATTACACCTATTCAGAATTCTTAGTTGTAGTAGTATTTCCAGAGCAAGATTTTCCAAACATAAAGAGTGCATTAAAATTTAGACATACCTGTAGTATCTTAAGTGCAAGGAACTCCCTGGGAGCAATGTGTTTTGGTTTGCAGACCATCTGCAAGTCATTTTAGTTAAGTACCCATCCGTTTCACATGTGATACTGATATTCATATCTAAATAAAACACATTGAAAGTTTATTAATAACATGTAACTGTTTATTAAAAAAACATGCATTACAAGTCATAACTGCTCAATAAAAGCTAACTGGAGTTTAAAAGAGAAATATTCTGACCTTAATGTTAAAATGCCTCAAAATTATAATTCAAAATTATCTGGAGTCTTACCTACTACATATAATTCAGCGTATCTATGATGACATTCCCTATTTTGATGACAACAGTAAAATGCGTTATAGAAGAAACCTCCTCTAGGTTTTGTTGCTTTCAAGTTGAAAAGAGTAACTTTGCTTACACGATCATTCAAAAGCGTATACTGACTTTCTGGGATTTCTTCTGCTAAATTCAGCCACCAAACAATCTTCTTGGACTCTACAATCTCAGTTTTGTTTTTATAGATGCAGTGAAAGGAAATGTTAGAACCAACACTGGTCAGTATCTTGAGAGGGAAGTACAAGACTTCAGCTATGCAGAAGGAGGAAAAAAAGGAAAAAAAATCCATTGAGATCAGAATCAGAACAAAAAAAACCCACAAAAGCATATATCAATAGAAAGTTATATTTATAATCCAGTTCTATTTCTTAATTAACAATTATAGGGGAGAAGCGTAGCAATCAGCCTTGGACTGTCTCATCCCAGAACTTATGCCTGTATATTCTGATAAAAATAATATCCCCAGGCAAACAGGAAAGAAATGAGCAGAAAATCACTGGAGGGTACAGTGAAAGCAATACACAGCAGCACAAGGGAAACAAGGAATCACGTGGGCTCCTGTAAATTAAATCTTGGGAAACTAGATTAACACTGCTGCTTTTCTCTCAGCCCACTTTTTTAAGGCATGAGGTCAGCTTATTTAAAAAGGGTTAGCTTCTGTTAAATTGTCTCACGAATACATACACCACAAATTTTAAAATCATATAATTGTCCTCAAGTAAAAGGGAGAGAAGATCCAAATAAGAGAAAAGAAATGTATGAGCTTGGAAAAGAAAAAAATCTACCCCTTTGAACTCTGCATGGATGCTGAAATCATACAGCAACTGAAGCACTACTGTAATACTGGAACATAGATTTTGAGAGAACTGGGGGAGAGAGAATTGAAAAATCAACCAATCAATCAATCAAGCTCTCCAGTAGTTAATAATCCTACTCCTATTGAAGTCAGCAGGAGATCGATGTCTCAAAAACGTTTTACAATCTCAGCAGGGTAGATAATACTAAATGGTAGCAATGATAACAGTAAGTAATCCACCTAGGCATAAAGACACTAAATTTGCAAAGCACATGAACATGCATAAGCTCAGCCTTAATCAGTCAGGTACTCAGGGAAGCTACAGGTGTTACACACCTGCTGAAAAGGAACAGCTCACCACAGATCAACCTAAAGCCAGCATGAAAATCCTTACAAGGTCAGGAATGCTTTCTATAGTTAAGGAATCACATTAGATATTTTCAGGGTTTTTCCAAAATACAGGCCTTCTCAGACAGCAGAGCAGACCTGCAATATTGTAATCATCAAAGGCTTTCATGTTAAATATAAATCAGATCATGAAACTGGTCACACCTCTGCAAAAATATAACAGCCTGCTTTCAGTATTTATTTTGCCAGTGTTAGTGTGCCTCCATGAATGTAAAGCAGTGTTCCTGTTACAGCTGCTTTCTGCTCCCAGCTGTGCTGCATGCTCCATCGTCTCAGCCTAGCACTGGCCACTGGGAGAATATACCAGTTTGAGCTTCCTGCGGTGAAGAAATTAATCTCTCTATGTTGTCATCAGGTTTGTCACAATGGGATTATTTTGCTGATGAGATGATATTACAAATCCCATAACAGGATTAATAAAAAATAATCTAACAGTATCTACTGGACCTCTTTTACCTCCATATTTCTACATATACTCATATACTCTTTCTCAAAATAAGAGTATATGTGTATGTAAGAGAGAGATCTGTATTTACACACACACACACGAAAAATTCTCAAAGCTGTATAGTTCTGTATATACCTATAACAACACAGACCAAACCGTTTATGATTAACCACAAGAAAGGCATGGAAAAATACAATGCAAAAAATCCTGAAATCTTTAAGCTGATCCAAAACAGCTCAGTCTGCAACGTGAACAAGCAATTCTGATAACTGACCAAGGATATGTGAAACAAAATCTCTTTCCTTTCCTATATAGCCTGACCGTGAAAAAAGGTCTCTACATTCTATCACTTCAGCAGTAGCTATGTTGATATAAGGGACCTCATTATATCACAAGAGACCTTTACTCAGTGCAAAAGAGCTCTCACTGTACACGATGTGTCAGGAACTCGCCCTATCTGGGGACCAAATTGATCACAGTATGTAAGATGATACGTTTAAAACGCAAGCCACATGCATTGAGAGTGACTGAGTAGGGCTATTATGCAGGTTATGAATGGGGCTCAGCATTACAAACCAAGACAGGTTACATTAAATCTACAAACCCAGAACTGCGTCTTGCTCTTTATTTCAGCTACAAAGCCTCAGACTAAACTAAAAGTTAGAGAAACCAACAGGAGAAAAATCTTGTACTCTTGAGTAGAGGTTAAATGCTGTCAACTGTCTTTTGAAATGGAAAAATTCCTAAATAAATAGCTTCTTCTGGGTCTGAACAGGTGCTTGGTGAGCAAGAAACAGGGCCAGACAGTGAGGTGTCATGGAGCTGACTATGCAGTCCACATGCATTAGTTCAGAACTCTTTCTATGCAAGTCCTGTGCAAAGGAAAGAGCAGAATCTCACGCAAAGCCATGAAGAAAAACAAGCACAAAGGGAAAGAGCTTCCACGGAATTTAATCAGCCCAACTTGCACATACTATACTCCCAGGGTAGCACCTGGTCTCAAATACTCATTCCACAAAACAAACCAAATTGGGAAATCTGTTCTGCTCCACAAGACTACTTACTGCACGTGACAGCACATGACCTACCTCCCCAGCTGAGATTATATGGTATGCTCCAGTCACTCCAGAACCCTGGACCATGATGATTCCTGCACCGCACTTCAACAAAGTATGAAGACTCAAGTAGTATATTGTCTATGGCCAGTGAGGTTTCTAGAGCAACTTGAACCATCTGTCAGATTATCAGAAGCCATCATTGTTGTATAAAGAAACAGTAAAATCAGAAAATGACAAAGGGAATCAAAACAAATAGTCTACAGAGTAGTTATTAGGTCACAATTTGGGTAAAAAAAGCTTTCTTCTTTAAATTTACTGTGAATTTGAATATGGTAGAGGTTGCATACCTCTGTGGAAAACATGTCACTTCCTTACGGACTGCTAACTAACAGCTGCTTTTTAGTCCAGAACCAGTTGCATGGTAGCAACAGAAACAGCAATTCACTAATAAAAGCTATTAAAATTAAACATATATTTATGTCTCATGGAATTTGGGGTTTGCTGAAAACAGATAGCTTTGCCTTTTAGACTTCACAGAATCTAGCATTTAATTCACAAAGAAACATCAGGTCTTTCATCATTGTGTAGTGGCTCTCTTCATGTAATAGAAGAATAGTCCAGCTTGCCAGCTTTACTACACTCTGTTGATGTTCACCAGGGTCTATGGACACACCAGCTCAGGAGAAACTAGCATGCCATGCCCAGCTCCATCAGACCAGCCATGTTGCTCAGCCCACCAGAGCCACTGCCCTAGGCCAAGGAATGTAGCAAGAAATCCTGGGCTCTGGAAGAGACCCATCAACCTCCAGTGATTCATCGTAAAACAAAGCGAGCAGAGCTGACCCACCTGCCAACCATTTTGACCTGAATTTGCAGAGATCTTCACTTCATACTGAAGTCGGTAGGGCATCAGCACAGGGTTGGACCAGCAGATCTTCACTTGACCTTTCTCTGTCATTTCCAGATGCAGGTTCAGAGGAGGTTCAGGCTTTACTGCAGACAAATTAATTAACAAGTTTATCACTAACCTTACTGCCTATGACTGCTGGCAGTAAAGGGGTTTTACCCTTCTTTCATGCCTTTTCTTTAAACACAGTTTTCAAGAGCTGCTCTACAGCAAGCGTATGACAGAGTGATGTTGTGTAATGCTGGAAAAAGCACACTGGCACTGCAATATAGTTAGTTATCAGGACATGCTGCTTGACCTAAGCTTTCCCTTAAAACTACAATAATTTCTTGCCTTCGGCCATGATTCTTCCCAGTAAGTAAGCACTAATTTATCTGTTTTGCTGAAGAGAGGACTGAAAGGGATGGGAGTGCTGAGCAAAGCAATTTGCTCTGCTCCTTAAGAGACGGGACATAGTGCCCACACACTGCACACAGAGAACTTCTAAACATTCCCATCCTTTCCACAGTGATTATGCCTATGAAAGAAGGTCTCCAGGAGACCTACATTAGGGCAAAGGAAAAATGGAGCGTTTCAGAAATTTCTCTCAAAAGATAAAATGAACTCTCTGGAGTGGGAAATGGATGGGCAATTTAGAATGATGATTAGGATTACATGCACTCTTCCTAAGTCAAAGGCACAGAACCTAGATCCTACTTCTACCTGTTACCGAGACCTTTTCAAATCACTGTGTAAGTACAGTGTCTTTTGGTTGACCTTGTCCTCATTTACAGTTCTGAGTTTCTCCCATGCAAGAGTAGCATCCTGTTAAAAAAACACGGCACATGCAAAGGCTGAAAAGAAAGCATTACCAAGGGTCTTGGGCAGTGGGGTCATGTTCACTTCAAGTGCCACCTGCACTGAGTGTCCCCAACCTGCCCCACCCCTTAGATGTGATTATTACTTCCATTCAAGGCTTTTTGCTGTCTACACTGTGTTCTTGCTAACCTGGAAAATATGAGGGTGGGAGGCTGCGAAAGGCTCACAGAGAGTTCTAATGGGAGAATGAAAAGGATAGTAACCTTCACGTAGGTGAAGGTGGGATGGTAGCAGTAACTGAGCTGACCGTGTTCAAAAAAGATGCATATCCATGGCCCTTAGCTAATGCCATGGAGAATTCCCTCCTACCATTTGAACCAGACAAGATATGACCATGATCAGACAACACATCAGTTGTACCTGGAACCTCCTACAGCTCCCCTGGGGTCCACTCAAGGAGGAGTCTGCCTCTGCCAATACCAAATTAAATACAAAATGGCCTTTCATTGATCTCTCAGCTTTTCAACATGTCTCATTTAAGTGGTTTTACTGGAAACTCATTCAGTTTACCAAAACCTGTTGTTATTTTCAGTACAAACTTATTACACTGAGTCAGATTTTATTTTATTATTACTTATACACCATCTCAAAGCAATTAACTTAATGAGGACCAGCAGGAATAAGTGATTTGGGAGGAGGCATAGCTTTCCAAACAAAAGTCAGTAACTTGTAAATAACACCTTTGTGAATCTTACAATACAAACGATGTCTGTTCTCCTGATGCCATTTTTTCTACTCATACCATCTATAAGGAAGTACAGCTCTACATTACACAAGTATCCATCCTTTTACTTTCAAAATAATTTTTAATTGAGATAAATCTTGGTAGAACATATACTAATATTGTGCGTTTTTAAATATACTTCACTAAGCAGAACAAACTAACTACATAATTTCAAACACTGGCAGATGCAACTCTGAATTTTTAATTTTTTCCTGTAGCATACTTTAAAAGTGGCGTGAGGACACATGCAACCCGTTATCTTCAAAACTAGCCCACCCAGAGACTTTTAACTTACCCTGTCTGCAAAGCACATCAGTTACAAACAGTTTTATAAAACTTTTTTTAAACAGAGCCGCTGCCTTTTTGAAACCTGACAAGATCTGCATTAACTGTGCATATTGGACAGCAACATATATTAAATTCATACTGTCAGCACAGTTTTAACTTGATTAAATACAGAGGAATATTTTCCAACTCAGAAAATGCTGGAACTGTATGTGTATGTAAGAAAGCAATGGGACAACAGAGCTGCTTGAGAGAAGAGCAGTTTTATTTGCTAAGTAACGTTAGGAACAACTTTTTTTTCTGCCTTCACCTTTTAAATTAAGTCCTCAGTATTACAGACAAATAAGCTCCACCAGTGTCCCAGACTTAGGCACAGAGCAGCTCTGATTAGCAATGAAAGCTCAAGTATGTTGACAGCCTGGCCTCTGCTCAGTATGGTTTTGTACCAGAGCCCAGACAGGCATTAGGTGGCTAAGAAATGTGTGTAGCACTACCCTGAGCAAGTGAGACAGCACCAGGAAGCCTCTTCCTGTTCTGTCTGTGCTCTCTTTCTCCAGGCGAGACATCTTGATGCTTTTCTCCATTAAAAAGGTTTCAAATGTAGGTCATGCTTACCTATGTCTATGGGCTTGACTGACAACAAAGGTGACCACAGAGATGTTACTCCAGTCATCATCTTCAGCCACATGATGTAAGTGTAGTTGAGTCTCGGAGAAGGCACGCAGCACTCGCACTCGTCATACTCACTACAGTCACACTGAGCCACCATGACAGTCTCCTTCAGAGTGCTTGTAGAGACATCTCTCAGTGACAGCTCTGATCTACAAGGGAAAAAACAAACGACGGAACAAAACCTATGTCCTTCAAAGGTCTTAACATTACACAGTTAACTCCAAGATAAGGCTTTCATTATTTTTATGCACTGCATGTTTGTCTATTAGATAGGCTGATACTTATTTACTCACAGGATAATTATTTACTCCAATGTATCACTACCATTGCTTAGGCAGGCTCAAGGAATATATTTCGTAAGTAACTTACTGCATTTTGCTCTTATTGCTTCTCAGAATAAAGCTCATGGGACTATTTTTGACTGAATGTTCAGTTTAGCTTTAAGTGGCAGCAGGGGTTGCCTTTTATCTTTCCTTCTATTAACACTCCTTCCCTGAGAGCTTAATACACTGGTTTTGATTACCTAATCCACTGCAAAAAGTCTGTGGTCTATGATCAACTTCTGAAGTTTTAAACAACTAACAACTGCATGGGCACAATATAGGTTCCATAAAGAGTTTAATCAGATTTTCTAGTAATATGATTTCAATACATTTTAAATTACACGAATAACAAAGTAGCACATAATGATTCAAGCGGTTATGCATTACATCTCGATGCTAGCAAGTATTTTATAGGATGCAGAAAGAACATATGTGTGATTATGAGTATGTAGATCAGTATGATTACTGATTTACACACATTTTCAATCTCCGCTGACTATAGTCAATCTTCAAAATTCTCTACTTATGAAATAATGTACTCAGTGACACAGGCCTCCTTAAGGTAGTGAATTTATTAGCGTGAACACTTCATGGCCAAACTTCTCAACAGAAGCAACGCCAAGACAAATCCTGACCGCTAAACTATCCTGGATCCTTCCTGCTTCTGACATTTCATCATTAGAGAAAACCTTATGTTTTAAATTGTTCTGAAGTAGTTTTGGAATTATTTCTGTATAGCAAGGGGTTTGTTTTACTAACTCAGAGAAAGAAATTGAATAGAATATGAACGTTTCTTTACATTTTAAATAGCTTTATAGCCGGTATAACCCATTCTAACACTTGAATTCACGGAGGGCAGAGACCTCTACATTTGGAGGAGAAGAAAGGACAAGACTTTCTGCTTTTTTTGTCTGTTTTTAGTCTATTTTGTATCTAGTCCATTTAACCAACAGCAGAGCACAGGGGAATTGGGCACGATTCACTGGTCACATTACCATAATCTGCCTTACTTAAAAAAACAAAAAGTCAGAACCTCAGGTGGGATTGGAAATGAATAAAGGGCTGATGAACTATTGGGAAGAGCATGTGCACATCATGCTTACTGGGACTGCCAAGGAACACACAATGTACACACATGGATCTCCTTGAATCAGGGCTCCACTATCCTTCACTGATCAACACAAACACATCCTGCATGCACGTTGTTGTTAGGATACTCAGCTAGTAACACAATGATTTTTCAATCAACACTATGCCCTCACAACACCTGTACTCCCCCGTAATGACCATATGCTATGCAGGTTCATTTACATATGTAGTTTACATTTATCAGTGCGACAGGCACTGACATTCCTAAAATATTTTTTACCAGTACTCATAGACTTCAGGACATAAGAATTATGGAACCTTATGCTGACAGTATCTGGCAGACATAAAACTTTTAAATTACTTGGAATATTTTTGCTTTTATAGTTGTGGTTCCACTTTTCTTGAATTTCCTTTCAAAGACTGCACAGAATTGTCTTTTAAGTTTCCCTCTCTTCTGTTGTCCCCCACAGATGTTATTACTCTCATCAATCTGTAAGAATGTAATCTTTTCATCGAACAGTATCATTTAATCTTGTAAAACTTGATCTATCTGGAAAAGGAGTTACAACCTCCTGACCATCTTTCTCCTAATCATTACTAATGATTACTTCAGTTTTTAACCATCAAACAGAGCTTACTTGCACCTAGAAGACCACTCCTGTAGAGGAAAAATAATGCTAAAGAGCTCCTCGCCATGTTGTGCTGTGCCAGTACTGTGTTTCAAAGGCCTCTTATTTGGGATTAAACAGGCATGGGTTGTTATTTTGCCCTGCTCCCCCTGCACAAAGCTTTTGATTTGTTTACTGTATAAAGGTCTGTGTGTAGAAATGCAAGCGTAACTGGAGGAAGACCCTGTGGTTCATGCTAGGCAGACCTTTCACCCCTTGTGACAGAGAATTTCCACTGTCTCCCTTCTGTGCTGTAAACTTCTCCTAGAGCTCACTATCTCTGCAGACCACCAGGGCAAAGCAAGGTTAAAAAAAAAGCTATGTTATCGGGTGCCATGTCCACTCCTGGAGGATTTTGCATTTCCACGAACTAGCAAGACATAGGAACCATCTCAAACAATTGGGTTTGGGATAAGAGAACAGATCAACGGAGGACATGAACATGACAGGCCCTCATGCCAGCTTCTTCTGAATGGCCAAGACTGGGCTGAATGTATGAGACCTGATTAAAAGCAAAACAACAGAGAGCCAAAGTATTTTGGTGAACCGTTGCAGCACGGGATTGCAGGAGCAGCCTGTCATCTTTGGTTTGACTGCTGATGGATCCAGACACAGAATAACCATTGCTCCTGAACTGCAGATACTGTCTTTAGAGAAGTATGCTTACAAAGCCCTCACAGGTTCAGGAGAGGTCAGTGCCTTCATTCAGTAGAATGAGAGGAGAAATTTTGGGTAAACGCAAAACAAAGCAACCAGCTATTAAAAATAGAGTTTTCCATTGGACTTGCAGCACACTGAGAGAAGCCAGAAATGTTGGTTCAACGGGCACTTTGCATCACACAACAGTGATTAGATCTAAGCCAGATCCAAGCTGTAATGGGGAGAAGGGAAAACAGAGGGCTTATACATGAGTATGTACTATGTCCCCATTCACGTTTACAGATAGTGTTGGCTGCTGTAACTGGAGAGATCTGTCTTGGCACAGAGAGCAAAAAACAGATAGGTACTAAGCGTATGAACTTCTGTGAAGGGACTATCAGAGCCCACCTCTGAGATTCAACAGAAAACTAAGGAACTGCACTTAATTTTTTAAGGGCTGGCAGAGAAAGGAGGAAAAATATGCAAAGGCAATGAGACTTTAAGCTGCAAACATGGGACTTGAGCACAAGACGCTGCAGAAGAGGGGAAAAAAATGAATACTGCATGCCCTGAACCACTGCAGTAATTAACATTGCAAAAAGGGCATGTGTCCAAGGCTTGTTTTTCTTTTCCACTCCAAACACTGCACTTTAATCAGCTGTGCAGAGATAATTCTTTTAGTTAACATCTTAAGTTAATGCCTCCTGAATGTTTTATATTTTGGGGCACAATTCAACCATACTTCAGAAGATGCTGTTGCTTATGCTAAATTAATTTGTGGCCCCATGGTGAACTTCTAGGCTTTAAATTAGAAGCTACAGAACGCCTTCACTGAATTTCAATCAATTCTTGCAATTGATACAGTACACCTAACCGAAAACACAAAGTCAAAATCGTTTTAGGAAGCTATCCACGAACTTCTGCAATTCCTCTAATTTCAGGAAAGGTACAACATCATATTTAGGTAGCTGTGTCGAGGCATATCAGAAGTTAAGGTCACCATTATAACTCTGCTTTAAATATTTCTATATACTGTGTTTGTGCAAGTACGACCTTGATTAGAACTTGATGGAGTAAGGCTGGAGTTCTAAGGATCTTCAATAATTATATCTCAATGTATTGTAATAGTAGTTCTAGGACAGTCCTTATTTGAACAACCTGTCCTGCTGAACTGCAGAACATCTGATGACTGCCTAACTTAAAGGAGGGTAAGTCTCTCATGAAAGGTTAATGTTCTCCATCTGAAGAAGGCTCAATGTCTAACTGATGTACGCAACTAAGGCATCAGTCTTAAGGCAAACTGCATGATTTATCCTTAAATAAAGGATAGGCCTAGGCCCAGAACTAAAGGAGAGCCTCACAAGTACTTCTAATAGGTCAGAAATAGGAGTACACCATATACATCACCATCTGCTGAAAGGGAAAATTATAATCAGTGCTCAAAATTAAACTGGGAGCATTCATCTGTGTCACTACAAAAGCATCCCTAAGGCTAAGCGACTTCAGTTCGTGCAATTAACCACCGGGGTTTACACCATTCCTAGAATACATACAACTGGAAAGATCATTCACTTTTGGTAAACAATTAACATAATTTGTCTAATTAAGTTTCAGAATAATCTTGCTCCTCCCAAATACACACTACTAGGGAAGGTAAAAGCCCTATTGTTACCCTTGCTCAAGCCTCTTACGGAACATTGTATAGCACTGTTTTGGCCTGAACAAAAAATTTTCTGTTCAAAGTAATCTGATATCTTTGACAAGCAGGAAAAATGTGGATGTGTAAAATAAGAGGATACTCCTTTAATGCTGAAAAAATTAAAAGTTGCCCACAACCCAAGCTTTTTTCTTGTAGATTCTTCTAGGTCATTACTTTTGTGCATTGCCTATCCTGTATGTCAGAATTCTGGCTTGATCTCCAGACTCCCAGGGAGTAACACATGCCAGGGATGCATATTTTAAAATCAGGAATGTTTTCAAGGTATTCTGGCTCATGTGAATAAAATTTTAAGGTATCAGCAAGCCAACAGGGAAAGCTGTCAGCTTACCAAAATCTGAAGCGCTTTGCGAGCTGTTCCCCCAGAACTTAAGGGACCCTAGGATAAAAATATTAATACGAAATGAAAGAAACAACTTCTCCAACTGCATCACATCTCTCCTTTGCAGCAAAAAATAATCAAATACAGAAACGCCACAAGGACTCTAGTGAGTCTATGGGGTCTGCTCTCATAAACGGCATGACACTTACTGAGCTCCCTTCATAACAGAAAGAACCTCTTCATCCCATCTGGGACACAAATCTGTTGTTCCAAGGCTGTTAGGCATTCCAGAAAAATTCAGTGCATAGATTACTACACTGGGATTACTACCAAAAATTTTTCTAGTGCAGTCAAGACTGGATGGAACAGAGGTAAATTCAGATCTGCTTCTCCCTCAAACACACATGTAATGGTATTTCAGAAATCAAAGTAATTAGGAACACTGGAATTGGAAACCCACTCAAAATCTGATTTCAGCTTTCAAGTATGATGTCAACTAAACAATGATATGTATTACTAGTTAATACATTTGCTTTCCATCCTGACTACAAGGATAATTTGTGGCAAGTGATAACTCACTTTTTAAGAAGTCAACACCTGTTCAGCTAATTCAAGTATTTCTGCTTAGCCTGTTTTCTAAGGAAATTAAGTCTGTGTGTTCATGCCATTCCTTCCAATCTATCAGTAATTCAGAAAAAAATGAGTGTGGTTTTGTAAGCGGAAGCAATAGATCTCTTTACGATTAAATCAGGCAGGCCACATACACAAGACCTGCCCACGCCACAGTCAGGATGATTACCATCTCTTACCATTCCAGGTAATATTTGCCACACCTACAACTGCACCGGCGAGTGGCTCCCAGAGGCATCGAGGTGATTAGAGTAGCATTTGGCATTGTACTGAATGTTAAGTAACACACTCACTTCAGGAGAGAGAATATTATGGTCAAAAGCATAAAAAAGGCAGAACCAAGATCACAGCTTTAAAATTAAGCGATTATAACATGGAAAGCATGGAGAAGGGGGACTGTCCAGTCGGAACCATTTCTCATTCAAAGACAGAAACATACTTTCCATATTGTATGAGATTACTTTTAGATGAGACAAAGGTATAAAACATGCCATCAGCTTGCAAAGCTAATGCCACCGCTTCATTGCAAGCTTGAGGCCAATGTTGATGCTTCAGAAAGCGCTTTCAGATTTCTAATGCTAGTAGTGACAAATTTAAGAGTCTGTACTTACATTGCATATAAAAGATTAACCTTCAAGTCGGTTCTCAAGTACAGGTTCAAAAACTGAAGGCTACAAACTAACAGGTCCAGCTTGCCTTTAATCCAACATTCAATGTTCCAATTTGAATCTAGACAAAAGAAAGGGATTAAACATTTCTGAATTATATTAAAACCAAAAAAAACCCAACTGAAGAGCCAGGATAAAATGCACTCACAAAGAGAGGACAAGCAACAGATATTTTGGGGAGGGGGAGGCATAAGTGTGCAAATGTTTATGAATTAATCCTTGCTGAACTGGGTACCTTAAACACTTAGAAGTCTAACAACAGATACAATACTGTCACATTCTAATTATTAGAGAAGGAATGTATTTTACCTGGTTTTACAGACAAGGCCACAAGGGGAAGAAAGAAATTAAGCTGCAGCTACTGCATGAAGGTTTTGCTGCTGTTAACTTGTGCAGCCTCTACATGGCTGTACTGTGTACATGTGCACATAACGGCAACAAATGTAGCATAGCAGTCTTTAACAGAGATTTATTTGTTCCATGGGACAGTCCCTGTAAAAATGAAATTCTGATCCACTAAGGTCAATGAGATTCCTGGCACCAACAGCAGTGTGCCCCCAGGCCAATATGCTGCTCAGACTGTGATTTACAGGAGGAGAAAAAAAAGCCTAGGAAAAAAATAATTCAATCTAATCCATGTATATCTAATCACAATCCAGGCAGAAAAGACAGCACTTGCTCTCCATCTCCCCTGCCTCCTGAAGGAGTTTAAAGCCCATATTCACAAAAATATTTTAAATATTTCACAGCATCTAAACACCTTTGAAGATCTAGTCTTACATCCTCACATAAAGCGCTACATATTTTATGCAGAACTCCCCTAGAAAGGCAGCCAACTTTTTTTCCCTCCTTTGAAACCATGCTATCCAATGTTCTTACTCTTCCACCACAGACTAGTTTACCACACCATATTGTCTGCTCTGGGCAGAAATGAATACCCATTAAGAAACACTGCCCCCCTCCCCCCAAAGACAACAAAACACCCCAACCATTTTTTGAAGAAGTAACATCTTATGCCCTTGAATGGAAAACCTACCTATTTCCTGAGAAGCAGAGATATTTATTTCTGAAGGAATAAACTTCCTTGCTTGCATGCTTGCTCTGTACAAAGAGCAATCAATGTTGTTATCACTCCAAAGGCAACACGGAAAACTTTCTTCATTCATCAGCAAGGGAGACTTGGTTTTGGATGCTCCATGCTGTCTCCTCAAACCAGACCATCTCTCTATAACTCCAGCAAAGAAAGGACTCAAAAATGTCTCATTCAGCAGCATACAAGGTAATGTAAAGTTCCTGGGAGGAATCTGATGCACCATACAATGGGCAACTGCCATCTGAAGGAAGTCTGCAAACATAAAGGCAAAGATATCAGAAATAAAAGAGAGACTTGATGTCACTTGACAATGAAAAGGAAGTGGTTGATCTTACACAAAAACACATTCGTTACATATAATCAGACTGTTTCCAGGGGCTATCCTCCTCCGAGTTGCAGATAAAGTTACTGAAAACAATCCCTTTGAACTGGTGTCACTACTGCAGACACCAGCCTTCTCCCCCAAAGTCACTACACTAACCTTTTTTTGGTTTTTTTTCAACCTCTTGAAATAGATTAAGACCAAGAGTGCAGGGGAAGCATCTCTTTCAGGGCAAATCAGCTTACATTAGTTCAAAATACAGTGAATCCTAAACCCAAGTTCACACACTATACAGGTACGAGTGTCATCTCTCCCTCCAGTGCTGGGTCACTTGCAATCCAGCTCCATTACTGTAGAAAAAAATAACCCTAATGTAAATACAACACAGAGTCACACTGCACTGTTAAATACCAAAGAATAGCATTACAAGAATATATGACTGGATGCAGCTACACAACCCCAGGGCATTAACTGGGAAATGAGATGTAAGAAAAGAGTAATCTTTTCCATCACACTTAGATTCTACAAAATAAAATCGCTCTGACCACATCTGTAGCTCTTGTTGGTAAGTCACTGCTTGAATTACACTAATAATGATCTTGAGAACAATGAGCATGCCCGTTTTGGAAACAGCTTACTGTAAAACACTGCATGAATTTCAAAGATTAAAGCTCTAGTTACAGAAAGGCATGTGGGTCATTTTTGCATTTTGCATTTAGCTTTTCTCTCACCAAGAGCATGAATATTTAAAGCAGTTCATTAGGTAATGAATTAATTGATGCTCTCTGCTCTGCAACAGCCAAAACAAAACCAGAATTTCGCTGGCACTGTTTCATTAACAGCACATAAGCATAAGCCAAATAATATAACAACACAAAATGAAAGCTTTTTAAACAGTAGATGCAGCTGCCTTAGAAGCAGACACCGCGTTACTTTGCAATGTGTTCAAGTGTTTAATTTTCTCTTCACACAGATTTTGTATTGCCAGACTCCTGAAGGGTTCTGCTCTTTTCTCCTCTCTCACTTAACAGAGTTTGTGCCTCTGTAAATATCAGCTTCATTAGACCTGTTGACTGCATGCAGAGGATTGAGTTGACCAAACAGATTATTAGTATAATAATAGATGATTAAAAAAGGACAAATGAGTAAGTGACATGACTGCCTACAAGGCAGGACAGAAAATTAACACACCACCCAATGCAGAGAGTCAGTTGCAGGGTGGGTAGAATCCCTGCCACTCATCTCTTGTTCTAAAAAACTACTGCTCACTTACATATTGCACCAGACAACCTCACAGGATTAATTACATCCTATAATGTCAAAATGTGTGCAGCTACTTACCACTTCTGTACAAGTTTTAAAAACATAAAACTACAATTCATTACAAGAAAACACTCAGCATACAATTGCTAAAGCTCTTAAATGTCTGTTAAAAAACTGCAGCATGCATTAAGAATGTTTTCTCACTACAGGTGTAACAGTTTGTTCATGACACACAGGAGGCCATCCCTTACAGTTTTGTCCCTCAAAGAGCATCTTATTTTATGTCTGGGTTCACAGGATGACAAAGGTGCCAGCCACGGCTATTTGCTTTTTTGGAATCACATGGAGACAGTCCCTCAATGGGCCATTTTTCAGTCCTTACAGGCACCAGATAGTGACAAACTGCTCTGAAGCCTAATCAAAACTCCCTGAGGTATCCAGGTTTTCTAAACAAAAGGTACACAATTTGTTTAGATTATATAAGATATCTAAAAGGAGAATGTCAACAACACAATATCTGGCACTGAGTGCCTAAAGGTATGTACACAGAAAAATAAAAGATATATATGTAATTAGAAAAGATATAGAAATCTAATGATTTATTGATCTTTTGTGAAGATACAAAATGGCAGAAATTATGGACTAACTTCATTGGATGACAGCATCTGCCTTCTCCCTAAGCATCATTATGTCTTTAAGTAATACTTATTTTTACAAAAAAAAGGCAAATACCAGCTGTCTCTGAGCAGCACCCCCCCATATCATTACAGACATTTCCAATTAGAAAAAAACAGTTTATTCAACATTTGCAGTTAACTGAGCACCCTTAAACAGCACTGTACACATGAAAGCAGGAATGTCAGCTACCTAAAAAAAGCAGAGCTCAAACTCAAAGTGGCACCTGGGCTGCACTGAACAGAAACTTTGCAGTTCTGACAGAGCCAGGATTTTCCCTTCTGCTTTTGGACCTATTATGGTAACAATCAAATTGCCAATGAACCTCTATCTTATCAAATTTCACTGTGGCATTTATTTGAATGCATCTTGAGTCACCACATACTTCGTACTGATGTTTCGTGATCTTAAAAGTCAATTGCACTGCTTTTTGGGATAAGACACATAGACACAACTCTGAGAGTGTCAACATTTCAATTCTGCACAATAACACCATCAGGTCATACATTTTTGTATATTCTGTTGCATTGTGATAAGATACTAATCCAGTAGCATATCTTGAAACCCCACTGTAAAACAGAAATGGTGATTACTCTTCATTCTACATAATTTCCAACAGAAATTTTTTAGTAACTTACCCAACAATACAAATGGGGTCAGAATGATTTGCCAATACATCTTGTTTTGTCGAGTTAATCTGAAAACATATAGAAAATTAACTGAGAGCAGAGATCAGAAAATTAACTGAGATCAGCCCACTACTTCACTAGGGTTTCATTTTGGTGCACTTCAGCTAATTTGATACTCACATCTTTGTAAGCAGAAAGGAAGAACAAAATCAGATGTTGTTTGAGGAAAAAAATTGCTTAGAATACCAATGAAACATCAGTACGGCTTTCTTTCATCATTAAAGCTATACAGTACCTTATTTCTCCAGGCTTTTGCTGATCATTGTTCACATTCTGGGTTCGCTCATCTGAAAGACGCTACAAATCCAAACAATCAAAATGCCCAAGACATACTCAATTTTCAAAGAGCAGCATACTCAAAAGCACATGGACACCCATTTCAATGGTGAAGACTTCACTAAATTTTAAAATAATATTTCAATACTGTTCTTTCATCTCAGGATCGTTGTTCTTTTTATTTTCATCCCAGAGTTATATAAATGCTGTTAGAACCCAAATACAAGCACTTTTGTACCTTAAAAAAAAAAACAAACTTAGTAGAAGACACCAGAGTAACCAGAGAGAGACTGGTTACATTTGTAGTTAATCAGAATGGAACGATTAATAAAATCTACAGCTCAAGTCGGACAGAGCATGCTCTGGCAAGAAATAAAATCTGGGGAGTCCCTCCAAAGTGTTCTCATTCCTTAAATATTTCTGAGAACAATTTTCTTGAGAACATGTATGCTGTCAAAAGAACTGGTGTCAATGCTATGTAACCTACTGGCCTTTCAGTTTGGGGTGAATGTACTGCACTGCACATATATATGCGCCGCTTGATCCACACTGCTGTGGAAGAGTCTCCACCCTAGCTACACAGTAGCTGGCTCTGCAGCCTGGAAGAAAAGCCTATGTGGACACAGAAGACCAGAAGGAGAGAAAAAGGGTGATTCCTTCCTAGTTTTTACCACTCCTGTCAGTGCACAGTGCAAGTACATCCCCCTTGTCTCACTGAGGGCAGCACCTCAACAAGCCCCCCAGAGCGGAGGGTCAGCCCCACAGCAGAACCCATGGCTGCCAGTAAACCCAGAGAATTTGGTTACAGTGAGGAAAGCTCACAGTTATCCTTCATTTTCCTTTCACCCTCACCAGAGATGTTGATATGATCGGCCAGTGACCCTGACATGACTTTAAGCCTTGACCATGGCTTAAAGCAGAGGTGATTCAATAGGCACAGTTGTCTACCTGAAGCAGAAGACAACTGAGCAGTGGGTGAGTAACAGTATTTCTGTATCCTTGTCTCCCTGCAAGCTCTCCCACAAGAAAAGCCTTTGCAAATTTAGCCAGGGCTAGAGCCAGAGCAATGACATCTCTTCAGCACAGACCATCTTCATTTTGGTCTGCAAGATGAGTCAGTCCCACCCACTTTTCTCCCCATTCACCCAGGTTATAATCAGAGTACATTTTAAGCTACATTTTGAGCAATTAAAGAGGTCAAAATTTGAAAGGCTGTACTTCACAAGTCCTACTTCAGAGTAAAATCTGCCTCTTAGCACGGCTGTTAAGAGGCCAATATTACCTGTACCTCTTCCATTAGTCCACTCCTTAACAGATGAGCCATGAAGGCCAGAGGAATTATCTAGTTGCAACCTTATATTAAGTCTGTCATTTTACAAAGACACAGGCCAGGATTATTTCCTAAAGCCTACAATCAAAGTTATCTATTTTTTTCCCAAGTTTCTGACTGAAATAAAAAAGACCCTTTTAAAATAATTTACTTGACAGAAGCATTTACTATTTATACTATTCAATGTATGGTTTAATGAAAAACCATACATGCTCCTCTTGTAAAAGTGCAATAAAAATTTGCTGTTCATTGCTCAACCATATCTCCGTGAGACACTGGCAAGGATCACTTCCAAGAAAATTATAAATGTATTTCAAAAGCTTATGAAGTTACCAACACATCACAGATGTCACTGCAAATCCTTTAAAGCTCTCACTTTCAAAATAAATGAAAAATTTTCAGCATTAAGGGTTCCGAATAATCTGTAAAATTATGGTTCATCGCTTCCTCTCCCATCATGGGCACTGCAAGAAGCAAGGGCTGTCACCCAGATATCTTAGGCCCTATTGCTCCTCTTTGAAGGAAAGAGCCACTATTTTGATAACTACATATTTTTCATGTCACTATTTGAAAGCAGAATGTGAAACACCATCTCTCATTTGTTCCTGGAATTAAGACAGTTAATTGTGTTAACAGCAGCTTCTGTGTAGGTTTCAGCATTCAATACAAAGCCACCGCAGATCCCCAGAACCACATACACCTCAAAGAGGAAAATTATAATTATGTAGTCTACCGAAGGTAAAGGCATTTTCTCTTCCTGCTGCCATAAAAATGGCCAGTTAAAGCAATCAAAGAGATGCTGTTATCACCGGAAAGCAAAAATACATTTCAGCCCAGCTCAAGACATCTTCTCTTCTTAATTCTATTGCATCAGCCTAGGCTGAGTTTTACAAAGGTGCTATTTTTCAACCTGGTTCCAACAACATTCATGAACAAAACACAGAGCTGTACATGATCAAAAAGCATTGTAAGCTACATGTCACAAGCATTAGCTCCTGTTCAAAGTTCATTATTGCTTGTGTAAACTTTACACAGGGACTGGGTAAAGAGAGATACCTAAAGATAGCTCACAGGACAAGATGAGACTGGACTCAACAAGACTAGACAAGACAAGGCTACTGGACCAGACAGGACTGCCCAATAGCTCTCCTAGTGAGAATACTGAATTTAGCAGAAATCCTCACTTCATTGTAAGAAAGAAAACAGGTATTAAAAGAACAGTTATAATGAGCAGGAAGTCAAATGACAGGGAATTCTTAAAACTTTTAACTATAGCTCTGTCCCAGAGACAGTAAGTTAACACAGCAAAGACAAATGGTTTTATGCCTGGCTGGGGAAGTACCCATACAAATGGAAGGGATCAGGGCCCATTTTAACACATCAATTCTTAACATACTGCATTCCAAAACCATCAACTTTGTTGCTGCTGCTGCGCACAAGAATTTTTTTTATTTTATGTAAATAGTACGATCCTCCCCACGCTAACTACTGTACAAAAGCTTCAGTAAGGGGAGTCACTCTTGTAAAAAAAACCATCCAATTTTAAACAAAGGATCACTGCTATTTACAGGTCAGCTGAGAAGTTATACAATCCATCAGTATATCAGTACAGGAATAATTTTCAACACAGTCTGTAAGAACTCTGGCTGATGATCCACAAACACCTGCTCCCAAGGCATGGAAACTGTACCAAAAGTTTTCCTTTTCCCTCTGGAGCTGCCTTTTTATTTTTTTTTCAGTTTCCTGTTTCAACAGTTTAGATCTCTGCACCTCTCCTTTCTGAAAAATCAAAAAGGGTGGTCATGAGGACTGCAGTACAAGCCAGGTCTACCTCTCCAGCTGGAACACTGATGAACAGAGGGTGGCACTGGTGACCAAGAGAGGCAGCTCTCTACACTGTCCTGGATCCCACAGAGTAGCACAATTTGACCCCACTAAGCTCAACCGTAAAAGTCTCACCAAATTTTTCAGGGCCAAAGAAGCTGAGTGAGCAAAATGTTGCAAGATCAAAGCCTGACACGTTAGAGGTTTCCAATGAGCAATTTCAAAGCCTATAGAAATTTACAGAAAATTATTTGCCAGGTTCTCTTGTTTTTCCTCAAGTAATGTCCCACACATACATACAGCTGGAGTTCTTTTTCCCTTTTTCTTATTCCCACCCTCCCAAAAAAAACAACAGCTGCTAGTTAATGGGAAGCAGGAACATAATACTGCAAGCATACAAACTGTCCCTGACTTTTCCAAGCACTCCACTACAGTTGTCTTTAAATATTTAAAATATCTCTATAAAGCATTAAAATATTTTAGTAATAATGCCTACACACAGCACCTTCTGGCCTGCTCTTTAAGAGTGCCAAGGGGTTTCAGTCCTGTTGGTTTTGGCAAGACCACTGGTTCTTGGTTAGCCCTCCTGGGCATGGAATTTCATTGGACTTGTTCATCATTTAGTGTATTAGTAAACATTAGTAATGAAGTGCACAGAGTAAATGGAACATATAAAATAGCAATGAAAATTACTCGCATTGGATATTTTTGCTCTCTTATAGCACCAAAGCAACTCAAGTTACATCCCTCCCCACACACTAAGCACAGTAAATCAGCAGCAGAGCTACCCTTGTCTCACTCCTGCACTACAGCACAACTACATAACAAGGCAGGTGCAGTAGCCTTTCTTCCAAAACCCACTAGTAAAGTGTCTCAAACTCTAGCATTGCTCTAGATTGTACAGTTTATTTAGATTTTACTGAGACTACCCCCTCACTTCATGAGCCGCCACGCTGCTCCAAGCCAAGTTCCCTCCAGCAGCCCCTGCAGAGACAGGAGGCAGCAGATCTGGCAGCACAGCAGCTGCGTTTGTTCCTGCATCTCCACTTTGCAGCATGGAGCACAGTGCTGAAGTTTGTGCACAGTCACAATGCACAATCTGAGGGACTTCAGTTTCATAAATATCGCTGATTTTAAGTCAGCAATACAGAAAAGTGTTTTTAATAAACACTTTCTCTCCGTGTTTCTCGCTGAAGAACATACCTTGGTTTTTCCTCATACGAGGCAGTAAGCAGAGCTCCTGGAATCACCTAGCACTTAAGAGCCCCTTCACATCACAGCCACGCTCGGAAGCTAAGAGTTTTCCGTACAAGCTCTATTTATAAATGCTGTGCCAATCATTATTTCTACCAGGACGGACTGTAATGGCTCCTGCAGCATCACTGGCTCACAACCCACGTCCTGGGAGATTCCTCTTCTCTTTTGCTTCAGCCACGAAGCCTCAGGAGAGAAACAGAAAAGGTGCGGTGTGGGTATATCCCGTCAGCCTCCCAAGTTGCCCGGTCCTTCCCAGAGGGAAAGCAGCGCGCTGGTCCCACAGCCCAGCTTTCCGAAGGACCCGAGCACCGCGTCATCCCAGCAAAACCTTCCCGGCTTCCACGCGTGGCAGCCCCACTGCCCGCAGGCGGATCCCGGCGGGGGGAGGCGCCCCGGGAGGGAGGCAGAGATGGAGAGAGGCGGGCAGAGTCCCCAGTCCCGCGGAGAAAAGCCGCGAGGCACCTGAATTAGAGAAACAAAGTGACTTCACCGACCTGCGGCGCTCCCCTCCCGCAGCCCCCGCCGGCAGCCGCGGTGACAGAGCCGGCACAGTCCGCTCGGCGGCGGCCCCGCCCCGTCCCGAGGCTGGGGCGGCCCGGCCCAGCCCTGCACCGCCCTCCGTGCGCTTGCGGCTCCCCGCGCGGCGGGCTGGGGGATGTGTTACCACTGAACGCAAAGAGCGTAAAAGCCTGAAGTCTCGAGTGCCATGTGAGTTCAAGTTTTTTACTCAACTTACTAAAACAAGAAAGGTGACAAATGATTAGTAGCGATTAACACCAACTTAACAATAACAGTTCTAAAGGCAATGCATCTAATCATTTCTACAAGAGAATAAGTCACAGAGTCACAGAATACCAAGTTGGAAGGGACCTCAAGAATCATCTGGTCCAACCTTTCTTGGCAAAAACAGTACCTGTCTCAGTGCTGGGGTGGAGGCCTGAGGCTGAGCAATGCAGACCTGACCCGTTGTTTATGGGGGTGAAGTGTCCAGTAAAAGTGCAGAGAAAAAGGAGATGTAACTTTCTTGTCTGTGCAAAGCCAACCGGTATAGTAATTAAGAAAGATACATCACCAATTGCCCTATCATCATAGATCCGCAATCATCCAGGAGCCCCTTTGACAGCAAAGATCTGGAGAGCCTTCCCTTTGACAACTGGGAGGCCTGACGTGGTGTGACCACCCATAGATGGGATTTCCAGAGATCACTACAAGAGGATCCAGCTTTTATATCATTAAATAAACAATTTACATCATTCTAAAAACGTGGGAACTCTGTTCTGAGCTGCTTCATTGCCCCCCACCCCACAGTGTGGCCAAGCCTACAGAAAGGTGGGAAAGAAGGCAGCTGGATTTCTGTTTAAACTAAGGAGGCTGTTTAAAGTGCATCTTTTTCTCCCTTTCACAAGTATTCATGCTTGTGAAGCTACAATTAAGGTGGTACAACCCAATTCCACCCCAATTCCACTGATAAAGTGAAGCATTTTTCTCACACTCTCTGTATCAAGAATAGCACAACACAATTCCACCAATAATACAACTGTGAGAAGTTACAGATTAAACAGTATCCACAGCAATGAAGTACAAATTGTCCACTTATTTGAGACTTATTGATCAGGCCCTGTCACTTCAGGGACTGAGCTGCAGGGCTTCCCTGTGGAGAATGTCTGAGGCACACAGCATCACACACAGCAGCACTGGTGCGGGGAGGGGTTCACCTGTACTCGCCTGTGGAACTGGTGCTGCTTCCCACGACCTGCACTGACATTTGATAATAATTTAATTGACATTAAGTGCTCCAGTCCATGGGTTTTGGGCTACAAAACAGCCAGCTGTTGGTCTAGAAGGTGACAGAAACCAGCACAGAGTCACAGAATCAATAAGGCTGGAAAAGACCTGTAAGATCAAGTACAACTGTCAACCCACCACCACTGTGCCCACTAAACCATGTCAAGAAATCCAAAAAAGGAGACTTGGAAAAAATGAAAAGAAAGAGCGAAAGCAGAGATTAAGATACATGTTAGAGATAAACCCTTAAAACAAACAGAAAAAGCAGAGGTCATAGATTTTCTATAATCCCACATTACATACAGAATCTCCTCAGTTTGCCATAGAGATAACAGTGTTGACTGTAGCATTAGGAGCAGGAAGGTTAACCAGGAGGCAAGGAAAATAAAATTACTATAGCCACAGCAAGGAGAACACCAAGTTTAATGCATGAAAACAGAGCTATGAACAATTAGCACATGGAATTGCAAACCCAGGCACTGGTATTTTAATCAAATCTGGTATGCAGTACTACAATGAGAGTTAAGAAAAAAATACAGAGTGCAATAATATCTGATTTCTATAACACACAAGATTTTAGAACAAATTGGAGGAGGCATTGAACAGTTTGGGAGTAAAACCCAAGGAGAAGGAATTATAAATTGTTTAAAGCAAGGGACAATACTGGCACTAAATCAGATGGTTATAAACTTGCCATCTTATAAACTTTTAAACAGAAGCATTTAGGCTTGTTTTTAAAATCTGAGTCTTGGCCAATAGAAGACTAATTTCTGGAACAATATTCTAACAGGAATAACAGGACAAAAAAGAAACAGTTTAAGTGAGGTTTTAATAAGTTTATGAAAATAATTATTATACAGGTTTATGCCTATAACAGAAAGAAAACTCAACAAAATAACCTAGATAAGTCTTTTATAGCCCCCTGTTTCTTTGCTACCAGTGAAGGTTCCTTGAGTGACTATCCATTTCCCGCGTACTTCAGACCACTCTGTACAACTCTCCTTCCCACATACACAGATTTGAATTCTTATGCCACCTGAGAATCAATTCTCTCTCCCTCTTTCTGTTTGAACATACCTTTAATCACACTGCTGCTGGAAATGCAGCTATGCTTTATCTCACAAGTAGTGGAGTAAATCACCTTTTTAACTTTTTTGCACATCAGTGTTTGTCCTCGTGAATAAAGAGCTCTTTGAGAAAAGAGTTCATATATACATAAAGCAATACCACATATTTAACAGGAACTTCCAATAAAAAACAAAACCCAGAAATTATGTCAAGAGCTTCAAGTAAGAACTCAGCCCTGCTAGAAAAGATGTACCTTCAATCCTGCTTGTGCTTATCCTTTTTCTTGCAGACGGTAGTAAGAGGTCAGAACCAACATATGGAGACTGCTAGGTCCCAGATACGTGCAACTGAATTTTCTTTTTGACAATATTATTTTAAAATAGATGCAAAATCAGTATCTCTGCTTCCTAAGGTATGAAGAAAAATACTTTTGTTTACCTACTGCAAGCACAAGTCAGTGAACAGACCTGAAGACGATATCATACCACCTTTTGTGTTGTGTAAATAGTTCTTCTGGGGCTGTATAAACAAACCTACTGATTGGCTTTTATTTATTTATTGACTTTCCATAGTTCATGAGTCATTTCCTAAAAGCAGCACCAGCCCATTTCACTCGTTATTAAAATAGCCACCATCTCTAATTGACAAATTCTATTTTTAAAATATTTCTGTATTTTAATATGACAGTTTGGGAAATCTGACTACTTACAGTTTCAGAAATCTGACACAATCTGTATCTGAGGCTAGGAAGTTGTTGAAGTTTTTGCATCCCAGGCTTTGAAAGCGCAAGCAAAAGCTGTCACCAGCTGTCTAGTCTGCCACATCCCTGCTAGGTGAGATACAAAGAGGGATCGCTAGGAAATGGTTTTCTATTTAGGTTAGAAGAGCTCAAGGCAAATATTCACGGTGTAATTTTCTTGCACTTCCCCACGTAGCACTGGTGTTCAGTGAACCAGGAAAAAATCCTCCATGTGCCACCAGTGCATATTTATTTATTAATTTTAAAAGGTGGGGGGATTTCCTCCCTTAATATCTAAACCAAATCTTCCTGAAATTTAATCCTCTTACTTTTTACTATACTTAAGAAAGACAGAAGATGAGCAATTCCTCCTTCCCAAAGTATTTTGATTTATGTTATGTTGTTTTCTCACAATGATCATCCTTTGTGTAAACTAGAACTCCGTTTTTTTCAATCTTTCTCTATATTTCTTTTCTGGAGAGCAGCTTAGGTGGTCTGGACCAGAACTCAAGGCAAAGCCCTGAGCTGCTTGGCCTCCTCACTTTTCTCTTTGCTTTGAATTAAGCACATAAACTCCTTCGGTTTCCTCTTTTCATTCGTGCCCGGCCCAGCACAGGGCTGTTTGGGGCAGGAAGTTTCCCACCCAGATTGCGGGGTCGGGTTTGGAGTTGTGTTTTACACGGATACTGCAATGCTATGGTTGCATTGCATTTGGCACCCCTTCTTTTTAGTGCTGTGTTTGAGGCTACATATTTTGCTGTAGAATTGAGTGGTTTGTGTTTATGGACCTCTGCTGCTTTTTTCCACCGCACTGCAAACCGGGGGGAATTAACGCATTTTAATCTCCTCTCCCCTTATGGTACAAGACGAGGGCGAGTTCCTGGGGAGCTGCACCCCAAAGTCACTGGCACTGCGTAGGACATTTCCTGGAGGGTCTGCATCCCAAAATTACCCAGCCAGGGAGGAGGCTGCACCACAAAAATCCCTGGTCCTGGGGAAGTGACCCCCAAAATCAGCCACTTTGAGGGGGATGAATTGCAAAACTGAATTGCCCTTCCTTAGGGGGCTATTTCCCCAACCCCTCTCCCCCTTGTCCTGCCCTTACCTGTAGTAGCAGGGCCCAGGGGCGACCCTTGGGGCTCAGAGTCCTGTGGTAGTGGGAAACAATGAAGCAGGAGGACAATGACTCCTGTCCCCTGCCCTGTACCCCTGTGGCACCACCACATCTTCCTCCACATCCCACCTCCATGGCCTTGTTCCCCATGTCTCCCCCATCCTATCCCTCCAGGTCCACATCCTCCCCCTGTTCCCCCATCCCACACAGGCCCCCCCGATTCCTAGGGGCATCACAGAACAGACAACTAGGAAACCCAAATGAAGACTCATCCCAACCCACATTTTGCGGGTATTCTGACAGAACAAATGGAGCCCCAGGGTACTTCTCAGGCAGGCCTTTGGAATTCTGAAGTTTCCCGACCACTCCTTTCGCAGGATGCCCCAAGCTGTGCACAATGCCTAACCTGTGAGCAAAGGGAAGAAGGACAGAGGTTCATTCACCTCATACAACAATCTAGAAGAGTAAATCAGTAGGTCCTCTTGTTCTGAGGGCTGGTAACAGTATACTGAAAGGATAACAAAAATATAATGTAGTGGGAACAGAAAGAAGAGAAAATGCCCTGCAAATTCCACTTGTTGCATTTGATTCAAAGGAGCAGCAAGCCCCAGTCTTTGCAATCCAACTGCAGGGCATCTGCCCTGCCCGGGTCCGGTACCTAGCTGACCTATTCTTGGTCACCCTGAGGGATCCTTTTGGTCCTGTCTCTTCTGTCCTTTGTGTTTCTGATTTACCTCTACATGCTCGTGCTATTCTTTTACAAGTCCTCTTCAATAACTTAACCTAGCTTTCAATTCCAACTAAAGTTTTACATTGCTGAGGAAAATATGATTTGCTCCTCTACTAACTTTCCTACCTGTAACTCACATTGCAGTGGGTGCTTTCCTGCCTTTCATGTATTTTTCAAGAAAATGCCAACCCCTATGGACAACTCTTCAGACTTACCTTCCATTTCATAGTCACCGTAACCGATTTTACTGAGGTTTTCTTTCCCACAAATTTTTCTCTGTTCACCTTCAACTGATTCCTCTTTCTCAGTCCAGGAAAAAAAAAAATAAAATCCAGAGGAGTCTTCTCTCCAGATGTTAACCACCTCTGGTTAAAAAAGGCCCTTATCCACCAGACTTCTTTGGCAACACACAATAAACACTTTCCTTGATAATTTCTTCATGTCTCTGCCCAGATACTTTCAGTTACTTCACATCCTATGTGTGCTGGATCTCAGCAAAAATCACATGCATCCTTGTGAGAAAGACTTCCTTCCTCCCATGCCTTCAGACCTCTCTGAACAGGTCTTTCCTTTCACATCTGAATTATCTCACAAAATCTCTATTTTGCCAGTGCAGTTATCATTTTGACTCAATACAAAGGTTTTCAGTTTCTCCATATTTTATTCATTAGTATGCAGACATCCAGAACGTTGAGTAAACTGACCCACAGTTTTCCTTCTTCTGCTCCTATATATGTATCTTGAGGGAGCTCCCTAGCTTTTGCACCTTTCCCATGTTATCAAAATCTATACTTAACTATGACATTGGCCCTGCAAATCTGAGTTCAAAGGAATCCACTCCAGTTCAGCAGGCCTGTGACCAAAGACAATGCTCTCCAGCCTCAGCACAGCATTCCTTCTTCTTAGGGCCTTGACCTTTGTAGAAGTGGAACATTTTTTTGGAGAATGTCTTTTCATAAATACAAAGAACAAGGAAATTTATTTTCTTTCAGCCTTCACATTTCACCTCAGAGTTCCTCCCTTGAAGCGTTATAAAAATAACAAAAGTTCAGAAGCCTTTCCAAGACTTACACATTGAAGAACAACAAAATACAAGAAAATACCAAGTCCCGAGTGTTTTTGCAAAGCACGTGAGAAGACTTCAGTGACCTATATGCATGCTTTGCAATTGACTGAGAACAAGACACGTGTAACTGAAAGTTTCACTGACAGAACAAAAGTATTTGATGTTATTTAGCCTTGAAGGTTTGCTTACTAATTTATTTTAAAAATGCAACATTAAAACAATTCCATCCTTTCCACTAGTCATATTGGGTACAGTCATACAGCCAGTGTGTGAGCAGATAAATGATGGCACCCTGACCTCTTACAAATAGAGTCTGTAATTTCCTGCACAGCTTTCCTGCATATAAATATCTGTTGAGATGCTAATTGTGCTGCCAGGTAGTGCTACAACCAAGTCTCTGTTAGACTCGCAGAAAGACTCTCAAACTTCCCGCTCAAGACAAAAATAATAAAACATAGAATCATAGAATGGTTTGGGTTGGAAGGGACCTTAAAGATCATCCGGTTCCACCCCCCTGCCATGGGCAGGGACACATTCCACTAGATCTGGCTGCTCAAAGCCTCAGCGAGCCTGGCCTTGAACACCTCCATGGATGGGGCATTCGGTGACTTCTCTGGGCAACCTGTGCCAGTGTCTCACCACCCCCACAGTCAAAAATTTCTTCCTTCTATCCAATCTAAATATAAACACAAGTTATTTTCCTCCTGTAGTGAGGAAAGACACTACAGCCATCTGCCCCAACAGTGATAGGTTAGTGACAACATAATGAGTCCAAACAGAATGACTTTTCTGAGGTTTCCAGTTCTGAATAAAGGTGCAGGAATCTGAAGCATACTAACTTTAGCTACTGGGTGCAAACTGAGTGATTATGCATCTGAAAGAGCTAGGAAAGTGTTAGAAATTCAGCTTCAGTTCTACCAGGTTAAATTTATCATTTCTGAGAACAGCTGAGTTCCTCTGGGGTTCTTTGCAGGGGTTTCAACATTTTTTGGGTTTTTTCCACTTCTAATCCATCCAGTTTGATTTATGCCAGGTTAACCGATTTATATTTAAACAGGTGAGAGCAACTATGAAACTGCTACAAAAAAATCAAATACTGTTATTCTATGCAAAAACAAATCACACGCATATATGTATCAGAAGTTTTTCTAAATCTTTCAATGATGACCAGAAGTGACAAGTCTGTTTTCATTATGAATTTAATGCAAAGATAGGCTGTGCCTCCACAAGAGAATGTTTTCAAGAAGCTATTAATTTTAGCTGCTGCAGGAGTATTTTGCATTTAACATATCTGCACCTCTTTACCTGTATCCATGTCTAACCAGCCAGCCAAAAGCTTGCTCTTGTATTAAGGCCACCAACAAAATTAAACTGTACTTTTTGTGCACCTACAGAAATGCTCTCTGCAATCTGTAATGCAAATTAAAAATAGCAGAGGGGATGATTAAACATGTTCTGTGCAAAAACTATGTTCTTTCCCCTTAAAGATTCATCTATTTCCCATGGCTGCAAACATACCACAGTTCTGTACTTTCTTTGATGCAATAAACTGGCATCAAATATAGTAACAAATTAAGCTTTTAGTTGCAGAATTGAAAAATAAAGTCATCTTATAACCAGAAGAAAGGACAATTGGATAGACATTAAAACTTACTGGATATACTATTACCAAATACAGCCAGCTAATTAAATGCGTGTTCCTTCTTTGCTGGAAGCTTCTAGCAGCTGCAGACTCAAATTTCCTCTCCAGGCTGGTGCAAGTGTAACTATATTAATCTAATAAAGATAATCCAAGAGATACACCTTTCTAATTTAGAGCAGGACCATTTCTCCCTATTATTCAGAAGGCCTCTGTTGATTCATTTGGTCATAGGACAAAAAGTTTAAGTGTTGCTTTGGACTGGAGAAACAATTGTGGTGCTGCAAGCACACGTTTACCTTCCACAACAGAATTGTTCACCATTAGGTGTCTAAACCTCATTGACAGAGATTCACCTGGAAGGCACACACAAATGAATCACATCTGTTAACAGCAGAGATGCTAGCAGCAAAATAGGCATCTTGAACATTGACTCACTCAGACATTTACACCAGCATCAAGAGAAACTCTGAACAACAGTATAGTATAACTAGATGTTCTCATTTTTAAAGGTCTGTAAAACTTATGTCTTTGTCTCCCCATGATGGCAGGATAAGACCAATTTGTCTGTGAACAGTGGAACAGTTGCACCACCCTGTATGCAGAGTGGTTATCCCAGAATGCCCTGGTAACATGATATTGAGGTGCCCACTGGGAAGAAGAGAAGCATGTCTTTACATGAAAGAATAAAATCTGTCTCTCTCTGACATTCTGGACAAGCACCTAAGAGAAGTGGATCTTTCTCCTGTGAGAAACAAATCCAAGTGAAATTATTGAAAAATAGTTAACAAATTCTGTCTTTAGGGTTGAATTTAATATTAATGAATAACCTGCCTCACTGCAGAACCATATGAACCTTAAATTTTTTCTCCAAGGAACTTCATGCTTTAGATACTCTATCAATGCACTATAAGAGGATGTTCCCTGTACCAAAAAGCACGCAGGAAGCAACGGAAGGATATCAAGAGACAGATGAAAACCTTAAGAAATAATAGGCTAATATCCAACAAAGTTTTGAGTTAGAACTGTTCGGCATTTAATTAAATTTCCCCTAGCATGAGTACTCTCGCCCTGATTGAAGGAGGTCAGTGTCCAAAACAAAGTAGCAGAATCCAGTGGCACATTGCTCAACACCTGATGGGAACACAGAGAAACAAAGGAAAGAAATCACTGCCAGGCTAATGTAAGAAGTGTTGTCCTCAGTATATTTATGCTCACCTGCATATTCTAGATGCTCAGAAATGTGTACATTCAAATATTCCATTTCTGATATACAGAGGAAAAACTTAAGAAAGACCTAAATATATGTAGATTATGAAATATACTGTATTGCATCTTAAATGGAAGGTTTTTAGGCAAGAAAATAGTCACAGAGGATGAAGTAATTCAGTGAGTCATAAAGATTACAGGAAGCTGATAAGTCTCTGAGGATAATAGAGACTTTTAAATTTATTCATGAGGGAAGTATAAAAAGTTTGATTCATATGCAACAAATTGCCGACTTTTTCATCATTTTTTTTCCTCACACATTAATAATTCAAGTCGACAGACACATCAGGTTTCTGGACTTTTATGTTTCCTTGTGCTTTTAAGCATCTGTATTACTTCCATGAACCATCTCAGAGTTTACCAAATAAGGCTCTCTGAAGCACCTATACAAATAAATACTAAAAATAGCGTAAATGGCACGCATTTTTGCAGGAAAAATACTCATCTTCTTGACACAGCAATACCAAGACTGTTCATAAATTGGCAAGTAGTGCACAAATTCCCACAGGGAGATCGAGAAGATAGAAATAGGCTCTTCAACATGATGTATGGTCAGATGACAAGAGACAACAGGCAATGAGAGGGTTCAGAACTAAACTTTTTCACCAGAGGACAGCCAAGCAGGGGAAGAGGAAGAGCAGTCTCCATCCTTGCAGGGTTTCAAGACCAGAATGGATAAAAGTGTAAGTCGTCTGGCTTCATCTCACAGCTGGCTCTGCTCGAGCAGGGATTGTTTTAGAGATTCCTGAGGTCCCTTCTAACCTAAAATACCCAGTGATTCCATCAGCCCATGGGAGTTGAATGTCATCACCAAAAGAAATTGATACCTTTGTCAATATATACTTTTGAAAAAATAACTTGGAAAGAGATTAAACAAAAAAACAAATATTTATGTTCTTCCTTATGAATGTGTTTCTGTATCTGTACACATACATTTGATATTCTGTGATATCCAGAAGGTTTTCTCTTTCCTAAGGCAGTCGAGCTGACAAGGTTTGAGTTTGTAGCTGTGATTGCTCACTGACAGGACAGCCTGAGCACAGCCCAAAAGGCCATCTCTGTCCGTGCTAACTGGTCTCATAAGCACTGGAGAGCAAGTCCTTGTGGCTCTGCAAGCTGAACCTACTGCCTCAAGTGCAGACCCAAGAGAACAGGTCTGTGGTGGTCCTGGAGCTATCTTGTAAATTTGCACGGTGTCCTGCTGGCCACATGGATTGTTAGCCAAGGCCTCCACTACTTGCACCATGTTTGTGCAGATTTGATTAGTTTGATAAGTCAGTCACTGGAACTGTTCTCAGCCCATTGAGTATTCATTGGTAATACTGCCAAGTCTTCTCATCTTGTCTGTTAATCTCCTCTGGGCCAGTTATTTCCCTTGGAACCACTCATTTGTTGTCCATCACATTGAGTCCCGATCTCAGTTAAAACTCTGTTTTGATACTGCTGATAAGCTAACAGCTTGAGAACGACGACCAGCAATAGCAAGCAAGACTCAAACTGCATCTACATCATAACCTCAGATGTGCTGTTGCACAATAATGTTGATTTTTCTGTGGGCTATGACAGATTACAGATATAATATTTCTCCTTGCCAAAGCCAGGAATATAACCAGACAGCACAATGCATTCTACCTTGCTCAGTTCTCATGTGGAAAAGTATCTCAGTCTCCCTCCATCCTGTTGCAAGCTGCCCAAGGACCCTTCCCCCTCTGTCCAGTCCCAGTGAGTTGCATCTAAATTCTCCAGTTTTCTGTTTCCCAATTGGCTCTCAATTTTTCCTGTATTTTGTTCAGGCTTTTCCTTCCACCTCCCTAGGGGCTCTGATCCTGTTGGCAACCATTCAAAAAGCTTATTGAGAAGGCTTGTTCTCTTCACATCTCCTTCTGCAAATCCCACCCTTCCCAGAAAACCCTGCAGGGTATACCCCATGTTTAAAGCCTAAAGGGTGCCAAAATCCCTCTGAGAATTTAGTGCTGGCAGACACAAATATTCCATCCCAATGCTTTTGCAAGAACCTGCTAAGTTTGTGATGTTCCCAAATGTTTTTGAATGTGATCTTTTAGGAAACAAACTCTGTCAAATACAGCACAATGAAGGTTTTCTCCTGGCAATCAAACTTAAAAGCATCAATAGTCTAGTCACAAAAGCCTCACTGTCCAACACAAAATACATAATACCAACAGGGTAAACAGCAAGGACACGCTCATTTTTTATGTAAACAACCAATATGCGTTTATGCTAGCAAGCACAGGGAAGTTTTCAAATTGGAAAAAATAATAGCAGAAAAAGCATATATCCTTGATATTCATAAGATATGACTCTTCATTTACGCAAATCTGTTATTCCCTTGTAACCAAAGCATACAATGCAAATTTGAGAGAGCAGAGCTGACACCTCAGGGTACAGCTGATCTGATGGCAGCCCCAGCCGTGGCCAGCACAGGGTCAGGAAGGGCACAGCATCACGCCAGCTGCTCAGAATGAGCTGGGGGAGGGAAGAGGAAAACAGAGCGGCACTAAATACACTTGGTTTCTCAAGGGACACCTGTATCCCATTCCCCTGACTGAGTGGAATAGGAGAGGGGAATATATAATAACATATTCTTTATTCCTTTTATAATTAGGTAGCTCTACCTGTCAGGAATAAGCTTTTGAGGGAAGCAGAAGGTCTACAGAAAATTAACTGGAAAAAATTTTCATCCTTTTTTTAAGCCTTCCCATGGCTGTGTGAGAGGTCCTAGTCAATCAGCACTGCCACCGTTAGTGAAGCCTATTTCCTGAGTGCCAAAACGCAACTTGGCAAGAAGAAAATACTGTGTGCATTCGGGGGTGTGAGGGGAGGGGGGAGGAATTGCAGCAAAAATATAAGCTCGGCAAAAGGAACGTTCCTTCGGCTCGCAGGCTCTGCAATTTTGACAAGTTATATGGTTTTGATATGCCTATTTACTGGGCTTTTAAAGAAAAACACTAGTTACTATAGTAACATTTACATCATAGGTAGTGCTTATACTGCTTATGAGATACAGAAAACCAATCTGCCATGCTAACCTTTGTACTTCACTTAAGCAATATTTTAAACTATAAAACTGTTTTAAATAAATCATCTTTTTTTCTAATTATTTTGCTTCTCAGATTATAAACTAAAATACTTTTGATCTAATTCTCTTTTAAATTACTAAGCCCCATGTGTGGGAACATGAAACTTGGTTCCAGGGAGAATAAGGAGAATGTACACAGAAAGAAAACTGCAGTATGGGGAAATAAGACAAATCTTGTGTTTCTGGTCCTCTTGAAAATCAGTTTGCTCTAATAGGAATTGTGGTAAAATGACAGATGATTTCCTTGGACAGACACCTTTCTCCTCTGTAGCTTTTATTTTAGCCTGTTAGAAGATCAAAGCAGCAGGGCCCATTCTAAGCTCTGCCTCTTGTCCTTTCTGCTATATTGGCACCCCTACGTACCTATCAGCTTACTTTATGAAAGTTGAAGTGCATAATCACGAGACAGCCTTGATCCACTAGCTTTGTTCTTGGGTAATCCCCTTCACTGGCAGAAAGCTCCTAAGCTTGCAGTGTCCTGGTTTAGTGTTGGAAGACCTGGCATGCTCTCCATGAGGCCTTATTGCTGCAAGCTGGCACGGTTAAGCTCTGTTCTATCTCTACAGAAGGAAGATACTTAGATAGCAAAATGTGACTCTCTTTGCCAGATGAGGAAATGAAACAAGGATGTACAATACTAGCGAACAGGTGCCTATAGCTGCACTTTTCCATACATCATAGCATTATGGGAAGGAATAAAGACTCAGAATACAAAGGCACAAGCAACTATTGTTGGTTTCTTCTCATGTGTCCCTACGATGAGGAAAACAGAAACAAGCCTCCCACATTTTCTTACCTGTTGATTTCCCTCCCTGAAGTTTTCATCTTACAGCATTTAATACATTCCAGCATACAGCAGGCGTTTCTCCCCTATGCAAGGATGTGCTTGAACACCTACCAGGGAAATGTGTTTGGGGGAAGCGGAGTGGATCAAATAAAGAGAATTTTTAAAAAATGCAGCTTGACAGAGTAAAAGATCATTGGTGTTTTGGTCAGGGTTCTTGATTCCAGTAAAAAACAGCAAAAACACTTCTCAATCATGCATTTACCCAACAGGAACTAGCAGTTAAAAGCAGAGAGCAGAGAAAAATGGAAAGAGTAAAGATTAACTTAGACAGTGCTATCAGATTGTAGTGAAAATATGCATCAATGGGACCATAGCACAGCCAGAACACTGCTGGTCATGTAAAGATATTCTTTGCTATTGCTATAACCATGGAAAAAACAGGATTTGCTTTTGATTCAGAAGAGAAGTGTTGTTTAGTCTATTACCTCCATAATTCCAGCCAGGATAGAGAGTACTAATCCAGCACATTTCACTGAAAGGAAAGCAAATGTGGTGGTGGAAATCTGTCTCCAGAAGTACTTTATAAAACTTGGCACCAATCTGAGTATCTCAAATGTGTCATCTAGCACAGAGGATATGAATTCACAGAATATAACTGGCAAGAGAGAGAATAGTGAAGAAAATGAGGTGTTTTGAAAAATGTCATGAAAAAAATCTAGGTCTTTTAACGACATTTTAAACCTGGCAGAAGTTTAGCACATTGCCCAGTGTGACATTCATGCACTCTGTACTACAGAGAAAAAAATACCAAATGGTCTAATCCAAATTTAGGCCACTTTTGTGCTTTTGGTTGTGCAATTTTGTGTATTTTATTTCAAATGTTTGTGTATCAGTGATGAGCTTCACCCAACACAAAAATAAACCCCCATCTACTTCATGCCCACAATAAATGAAAATGCCACCATTTTTTCATGAAAGCAGGGGAAGCTAGAGAATAGGCACAAGGACCACACTCACCTTGTACCACCATCCCAAAACATAAAAACTTCCTAAGTAAGAGAGAACGTCACATATCTTCCATAGCTGTTTTCAGATGTGTTAAAATGGAAAAGATCATATATCCATCTGCTATAGCTTAAGAGGTGTTTTTACAAGAGGACAAATAAGGCAGTCCAGGAAAGAAGCAAAGCTGCCAATGTTCTTTGACAAATGTAATTGGAGCAGATTCTGGACATGCCTCTATCTCAGAGTACGAGACTGAGAGGGACTTGAAACCACCTCACACCAATGCACATGAAGACAAAGGCTCTGACCATCATTTGGTTTTTACATTCTCTTTGCAGTTTGAACCCCTTTATTAATAATTCGTATACTTTAAAGAGTAGCCAGTGCTTTCGTAAACTGCTTATCTGAATTTATTCTGCAAAATGAAAGCCACACAACTACAGTGGCAATTCCTAACCAGACCAATTCCTGATCCATACAGACATACACCATGTCATTAGTCTCATATGACTCCAGACAGTCTTATCACTCATTTCCTGCCCTTTAAGTGCCCACGAGGTCAGCTGTAGTTCTGCCTCTTTTCCCACTCCCTGTCATCTGCTCCCAAGCTATGCTGTGCATAGATCTTCTCTAGCCCACTAGCTCAGTGACTGCCTCCAAATTTGTTTTCTCCGAAATCAATTTCTACCTTTCACAGAACTCAAGAGTATGAAGGAAGAACAGCTCTATCTAAATTGGTATTTAAACAGAAGTATTTTAAAATAGAAAGGAAGAGATTAACTGGAATTTTTAGTGTTCAGATGGACTATCACATAGGGGATATGTAAGTTCCTCCTGGTGGAATCCATCTGGTTTATGTGACTTATACAGTATTGAGTCAAGGCCACGTAAAGGCAGTGATTAATCTGTAAACTACCTGGGGACTCTGTGAATACACCGACATGACTAGAATACACTACACATGGAAGAGATTTCACTGCTATGCATTTGGAATGGATGCATTGCTTCCAAGTGTCAGGGTCAAAAGCAAATGGAGACCATCACAATGTATGAATTGCTGGTACGTACACTGCATGCATTCATGGTGTGTGAGTAACACCTACTGCCAATCATAATCACCTCTAGAAAATGATTAAAATCCTACGAATAGCCACAGATCATTTTATAAAGATGAACATGCTGTATTTTCAGGGCAGGCATAACTCACCTTTGATGCACCAGCCAGCAAAAAGTGCTGTGCAGCCCAGCATACCACGTTCCTGTTGTTACACACGACTTGGTTTGCACAGGAATTCAACTTGCTGAAGATACTGGCTATCTTAAAAGCACCAGTTTATGTTTGCCCCTGCAGTTTAGAAACAACTGCTATTTTTAGTGGTTTGTCAAGCAACTATTAATTAATATCATAGGGCTTTTTGGCAGCAACCCTTTGCTGAGCAATCTCAGCCCTAGAATCTTCTTCAGTGTATCATGTTTGGATCTGTTTCATAATCAAGTGTCTACTGAGAACATGCTTTTCTCTCTAAACTTCAAGAAAATTGAGCAGCCTGGTCTAGTGGGACGTGTCCCTGTCCATGGCAGGAGGGTTGGAACTAGATGGTCATTATGGTCCCTTCCAACCCAAACTATTCCATGATTCCATGATTCTCTGAAAATTGTGTAATTTGCCCCAAAGCAGCTGCAACAATGAAAAAATCTATAAATCAGATTATGTTACTTAAATATTAAACAAAGACCTAGCGTACCGTGTCCAGTTTTCACTTACTAGTTTTTCAAACTTGCTCCAAATCACATCTCTAAGCATCAATTTTAGGAGGAATATGGCATCTGCCCTGAAGATCTGGGTCTCAGTCTCCAAAATCTGTCAGTATATTAAGATGCACTGTAATCAAGACCTATTAGAAAGCACACCTGACATGCATCTCAAACAGATGTACTGGGTTCCTGAGATATTATGTGCAGCAGTGAAGATATTTCTGTCTCAGTAACATTTCAGAACCAGATGTAACAATTTCAAAACACCAAGGAATATTCCAAAATAAGTGGCCAATAGTTTTGGAAGGAAACCAGAAAAATAGAGTGAAAAAAAAGTGGGAAATGAGTAGATCTCCTTCCCTGTTGAGATGTTGGCATTCTGCATGACTTATTTTTGAGACACATAATAATGGGTGAGAAGGAAGGTGCAGCATGGGAAAGTAGCATGAGAAAAAGCCCACAAGGGTATAGAAAGATTATACAGTGGGAAGACATGGAAAAATGGGCTAGGAAGGGTCAGATAAGGAAAGAAGAAAGAACAAGCAGATGGATCCCACTGGGGTGGAAATGATGCATACAGACAGCTCTGGCACAGAGAAGGTGTGACCAAAGGGAAGACCATGGCATTCCGGTATGAGGGAAAGGGTCTGCAGGAAGACAGAGCCTCAACAAAAGGAGGGGTGAAGTCCCTGTGAAGGGGCTCATGCTGCCAGCAGGAAGCATCTGCCCATCACCCGCAGGAAGGGTGCTACCTCCTCATCCTTAGAGCTGGTGAGTGCACTTCTGACTTTGACACTGGATTTTAAAATTTTTGCCCTCTATACTTGGCAGCAAAAATTGGAGCAGCAAGGCATTGTCACCAAGCCACCGAGCCCAGAACTGGACAGCTGTTTCCTTTTATAACCACCCCAGTCTTCAGCATCACATGGACAAGGCTCAGAGTACTCTACCATATGGAATGTTTCATTCCCACATGAAGTCCACATGGGAAACGTTCCCTCAGACAGTATTACCTCCCTTTGCCAAGCGCTTTTGCTTCTGCATGAGGAGGTAAAGGCTTAAGCACTGCTGATGCTGGGAAAGGCCAGAAGAATGGGCAAGGAAGGAGTCTGCTCCCTCACATTGGCTTCTATTGGGAGGGACACAGGCAAATACCAGGGCACCTAGAAATCTGGATCCCAAGGAAAGCAAATGTGAATTTCAGTCCTGCCACACACAGATAGAAATGCTGTGCTGTGTACAGACCACAGAGCTGTCCTCACAAGACTAGATGAGAGCAGATGGGAAGATTCAGCTACAGAACATACTCCAGCCTTTCACTTGTATTGCCTGCCTTGCATCCTGTTTAAAATATAACAGCCCATTATTTTGCATGTCTAGAGGCAAGTGCATCTCCAAACATCAAGACTCTCTCTTCTTGATTAGGTATGTTAGCCAAAAGGTTTTCACTTTCAGTGTGTCAATCACAAATCCAACTTGATTATTCAGTTCAGACACATTTCCCTTCAGAAAGGTCATACTTAATACGGCATTATTCCATCTTGTGTCTGATTGCAGGACATCTGAGTGGCTGCTGACACTGTCAAACTCGGAGAACCCCAGCTAAGCACCAGATGCCTTTCCCTCCACCCTGTCACTCTTCATTTCCATCACTTTAGTTTCTATGGACATGGGTTAGAGAGAGGTAAAATTGACTATTCAAAATGATTAATAAAACTAACTTCAAAATGTTTCATTTTGGGTAAGAAGTTTTGATGTTTAAATGGGAATAAAACAGCCTACATCCTGTTCCCACACACAGTCTCCAAATGAAAATACAGTAATAATGAATGGCCTATTACTTCAATTTAGAAGTTTTCAGAAGGCGAGGGAAATGCTATCAAGTTAACAGGATTACTAAAAGCGTTACAGGAAAAGACGTATTGACTGATCCTCCATAATGAGTTTACCTACAGACTTTCTCATTACTTGGCACGTTACAGAAGAGATTCAGTGCCAAGAATACAATTAGCTTCAGTAACTTATAATACCTTACACCATAACAGAGAAGAGTTGTGTGCAATAAAAACAGGTACTTAAATGTTAAACAGATATAAGAATGATGGGTTTACCCTTTGATTTACTTATACAAAGCCTTTCACCAAGACTTAGAAAGTTCAGGATCTATTTGTAAATGATCCACCAAAACTTGACTTTATGTTTACTTCTGTCTAGCAGCGTAATTACTCTTGCCAATAAAGAGAAAGAAGTATGCATAGATATCACTGCTGCCATTAACTAAGACTCCCATCACCTGTCAGCAGCATTCACTGTATAAACAGAAGACAAAATGAAAATTAAGTTAATCAGGCCATTTTCATACCAAATCAGAGGTATACATTTTAAAAATACCTTACAGCCCACATAGTTTGAGAAACCATTTTTGAACAAACTTCACGCAGTGAAACACACTAAATCATAAACACTTTCAAGAATTATAAAGCTGACACTAGGTTTTTATATTTAATAAAAACCTTTTCATTCTGTACAGAGCTTAGGATATGAGCAAGGGATTGTATTTAAAACAGCACATTAAAAAAACATCCAAATATGCAACATCAGAGCTAGTAAAAAAGTTTCTCTTTTAAAACTCTTTTAAAAATTAACAAAGTCTTTAAGATTTAGCGCGTGGAATTTACCATGTGTCTCACCACTACCAAGACAGGTAATGAATTACAGCCCAATTACAATCATCTGTGACTTTTTTTTTTTAAATCAGAAGTATCCCCACTACATCTTAAGAGAAACTGTAAGCTTTAACCTGTTTGTAGATATCAGTGTAGCATCACAGCCACTGATAGTTGCATGTGGAGCTGGCACCACGAGGAACCATTACCTTTTCGATTGCACTGCACTCCATTGCATTTTGCCTTCTCATCAGCAACCACATGACATCCATCTACTTCAGCTGCAATCTTTTTAATTTTAAAGAAAATATTTCTGCTGAAATTAAGATTCAATGATGGAGATACCAAACTATGACCACTCTCCAAGGGAAAGGAGAATTCAGTGATTTCAACAGAAGCTGAACCAAGCCCTTGAGAAGAACAAGGCTGATGTATTTATGCTGGAATACTCTCACAGGTTAATCAATCTACGACCATTGTTTAGTCCAACTCAACCCCTGGATAACTTGCTGACTTGCAAAGGAAAAGCACTTCCACAGGATTTTTTTGGGGGCAGGTCTTTCAGGTGACTTGCTGCAGGAAAATGTACACATTATGGTTTTATTTTCAGTCAGATATTTTGTCCCCTGATAAAATCTGAGTTCCATCATAGTGAAAGAATGGATTCTTCCTTCACCTCAGAGTCATTATGCATAACATTCATAATGTTTTAGAAAGAAATTACATCTACACAAGTCTGCATGGGAGTATAAGAACAGATACATGAATATATAGATATACGTATGTATTTACACATTTAACAGGAATTGTCCCAGAGCACCATCATTTTTCCCAATTACCATGATATCTCCCATCTATATGTGCACAAATCCTGACCTGTTACAGGATTTCAGTTATCAGCTATCTTGTGGAAAACTCAGTACTCGAATCCCAGAGGTGGAAGTGCTGGAAATATGTACATAAAACCATTTCTGCCAGGCTCTCATACAGAATTCTTTGGAACCCCCAGGAGGGTTTCTGCTGATTTTTACGGGATTTGGGGCTAAGCTTTTAAATTAAAATAAATGGTGAATTTAAAAAAAAAAATTCTTTTCTCTACACAGGGACAAATCATGGATATAATCTAAACACTTCTTTTGTGCCAGTTAATGCTAATGGAATGCACCCTGCTATAGTGATTACTGGCCTTATCTGTCAATGCTGAATTTGTCATGTATTAATACATGATGCTCAAAAAATACATTTTCTTTAAGAGCACGTGTTAATTTCTCTGAAAATAAGGACTCAATCTCAAGGCTACCCATACATCTGTTCTGCTTAGTCTTACCACATCAAAGAAGAGGCTCTGGATAATCCTCATTGCATTGCAAGGGACCTTCTGAGGAAGTAACTTTGTCCTTCAACCCAAGCCCTCTGGTTCATTAATGCATTTGACAGAGAAGTGACTACAACGAGAGGTAGCATTCAGCACCTCAATACACACTGTTGTGCACCTCTCAAATTCCAGGCCAAGTATACATCTTGGATACACGTGATGTTTTAAGTTGGTCAGTGGTGTGATTACAAAATGCAAACTCAAATTTTTCCTTAAATGAGGCTGTGCTAAAAAAATACATACAAAAGAAGCAATTATCTATGTACGTTACTATAGCAAGTTACACAACAAATCCTGGCTTTAACAGCAAAGACACCAAAAGGCAAATGAGGGAAAATGGGACAAGGACAAACAAGACAAAAGCACTCAAAAGGAGGAACTATAGTTGCCCAACTTGTTTCTTCCTCACTAAAGAAACTGTCATCTCAATATTGGTGTATCTGAGCAGTCCCCACAGAAGAGCACTGAGTATTTTTAGCCATTTCTGTTAAATACAAACTCTAAGTAATTAGAAATTGGAAGTTGGAGCCATCAATTCACATCCAGAACCAATTAGTATTTTATGACATAGTACTTTCTCAATTACCAGTGGTCTGGCCCTGTTTCCATCATGCTGATACTATCCTGAAATCAGTGTTTGTTGTTTTGAATGTGTGACTTGCTTTTGGCTCAGGTATTTGTGACTGTGGAAGTTTAAAATTCACTCTTATTCCAGAAAACTTAGAATTTCCAGTAGATGGGGGAGGGTCCCTTTGGGCTGGTTTTGGTTGGCTCGTTTTCAATGGAACTGTAGCTAAAGGCACACATGGAGCAGCGAGGGGAATCCCTGGGGCCTACTCTAGGCCAGGGTTAAGTAAGGGATCTGAGGGCCTTCTGAGCAACCCCAAGCACTAAGGATGACAGCTGGAGTCTGGACAGAGCTGCAGCTCAACACTGATTTGGAGCTGTGACCTTCTTGGGCTTTCCTTGCAGGGCTGGGCCATGGGGGCAAAGGACTAAACAAAGATGAAGAGAACAGACTAATGATGTAGTAACAACCACTCTAAAAGAGGAGAGGAACAGGGAGACTCTAGCATCAAATCTTCAGATGTCTAAAAGGAGGTGAATAATTGGAATCCTAACTAAGGATGTTTGCTGAATCCTAATTAATTTTACACATTGCTCACTTGGAAGACTACCAGATAAAGACTGGATTTTTAAGTTGTTTCTAATGAGTATCTGTCCAGTCATTAGAAGATCCTTGTAAACTAATATATTTTTTGCTGTAGATTTTAATTAAACAGCAAAACATTTGTTAAGAATACAATCTTCTTTGAAGGAATGAATAAAAGAGTTAGCATGCTCTGGACTGCCTACAGTATATTATTTTGTATTACCTGATTCAAACGATAAGTTGACTTTATGTATGGATATGAGAAATATTCTGCATTTCTTAGCATTTTAAAGTTAAGCTAAGTGCAGAGTTCTCCTTCAAGACTTACATGGGAAACTGTTTTATCATCACAGAATTGTAAAAATCATCATGTCTCATTGCAATCATTAGCATTTATTTAGTTAGAAAAAAAAACCAGAACACCAAAGAACGACTGGTCATGCAGGCTGACACTTAGCCATGCTACTAGAAACAAGGACAAGCTGTTAAATCCTCTCCCAGAGTGAAGTGCCCTCTGTTGAAGTACAGGCATATGGAATTTTGTAGCCATCATCACCCAAATATCCTGTGTAGTGCAGCCAGAAGACACTCAGACAAGTTGGACAGTCTGTTGCATAGAAGTGACTCAAACATGCTCACAGATTGCCCTCAGATATTATGAGCTCCAGCACCTAATGGCATTAGGCCTCCCTCATCCCTCCCCTTCCCTTCCCCACTGATCACCAACAGTAAATTCCCACTGGATTAAAAAATGGAGAACTTGAGCAGTAGCCAGTAAGATACAACTATTGCAGCGCATGTTGTGATGTTGTGTAAAGGGTTTTTTTCCCCTGTTTTTTTAATGATGAAAGATTGGTTACAAAGGCTCTCATTATATTGTGAAATACCAGTCTTCAGCAGGAATCAAATGACTAACAAAATCACAAGCCCAGATCAAACAGTCACCATTAGGGTCAGCAAAGCATCTAAACGTCACAATCAATCCTCTTATTCTAAGCATATGCTTTGTAAGGCACAATAAATACAGTTTAACTTTTCCCCAAATCCACAAGCAAACAAAAACATCCAAGCAGCATGTCTTTTATTCATATTGACCAAGAAAATAAAAGCAACTTAGCCAGCATACTGGAAAATGAGGATTAAAGCAAGTGATAAAGCAAAAATTCACAAACATCCATAGCCTCAGCTGATCTCTTGGACCTATTAGGACCCATCAATATCCCTTTTTTCCTTTGAGCTCTGTTTGAGCTTCAACACCCTATTCTCCATTTAAGGGTTTTGAGTGAACTACACACAATCTGATCTTGAATATAATTTGGGGGGATTGTTGTGTGAGCAGGTAATTTTATCAGCATTCCCCAGGAAAACATGCAATTAACAATACAGTCTAACACAGGTAGCTTCCATCATTGAATGCTAGTTCAACTGTTAGCAAGCAAAGAGTATGCAAAGAGCAAACAAAGCAAACAGTAGGGTTTCAGGTCACGCCACCTGGGAGGACTGCTGTAACTACATATTTTAAATTCTTCACTTTAATAGAGAGTGATGTTATAAGCAAGTTTCACAGGAAGAAGTCTACCCTATGTGCAAAGACTCTAAAGCAAGACTACGTTATATGCAATTTTGCACAATGACAATCATTATGCATAATTCACTTTATTAAACAAAGTCAAAGGTTTAGTCTCACTTGGAAAACAATCCTTCTTGTATCAGCTAAGATTTTTCTGCAGAAGAGGAAAGAAATAGCCTGGTTTTATAATCTTTGTGCTCTTCCCAGCAGTATCTGCCTTGCAGATGGCCATAAGGATCTCCAAGAGTTGACAGTTACTAGGAAGACAAGGGACGATCACCCTCATGAGTCAGGAAGCAGGAACAATCAACCAGTCCATTTAGAATGAGCCATTGGAGAGTAGCAGTACTCAGAATATTTGTTAAAATCTAAAACTAGTCTTTGGGAAGTGGTACTTCCATGAAAATAAGTTAAGTATCTCCAGCTAAACTGCTACTCATGGGGCATAAACAACTATGATGCATTTATGAAAATAACCCACAGCTGAAATAATCCTCAACATAGAGAAAAGCAAACCAATAAAACAAGAGATGAACATAGGAACAAGCCTGTAGAGAAAATGTTTTGCTAAGAGCGTCCAGCTGATCTTTAAAATAACCACAATTCACTAGTCAGTGCTGCCTTACATGTTTTAACAAGAGACTCTTCCCTGCAAAGCCCTCTAGTACATGCTGGTCATGTATTTGCAGTGGCCACTTACAAACCAATGAGTAATTATGTCATTAGTACCTGGTGTGCATCCAGCTTAATGAAATAGTCCTTTCATCCATTATCATAGATCAGAAATAATCCCTGCAGAGTAAATGATGCAGTATCTTAAAAGTCGTGCTGTGTTCACAATTGAGATCAGGGTTAGAGAGATCATTTTGCAGCTTCACATAATTTTCAGTTTAACCATAAAAATCTACATGTAGCTTTCTAGGACAAGTTTGTCTGATTAACTCCTGGGTATGCATGTGCTTACATTCATTTTATGGGAAGTTTAGAGAAAGTTACCCAAGGTCGTAACTAGTTAGGAAGGTTACCAGCTTCCTTAAAGGACTGAACAGGCTACAAAACCAGTAACCCCCTGCTCCTGACCCCTTATGCATATTTTATTTTTTGCCTTCACCTACGTGTAAACTGACAAGAGAATAGCTCTGTTAACTACAAAGCCAAGCAGCTATAAGAGCAACAGCAGGAACAATAGGAAATAAAAGTAAAACCATACAGATAATACTAGCAAATCCAGAACCAGGTTAAATAAGGGAGCTCAGGAACAAAGCCTGAAGGTACTCTATGTGAAAAGCATGAGTTAGACTACGCAGTACAGAACAGCAATCCTAAACATTCCTTTTGCAAAACCAGCAACTAACTGATTCAAAATACAAATATACTCACCTTCTCCAAAGCTTAGCTGCTTGACTTATTGCTGTAAACAGAAAGCATCAGCTATTCAGAACACAGCCACTACAGCCTTCTGACGGTGGGTGCTTTCACAAATTGATTAAAATAACTGAGCAGGCTTCATTTTCACACGCACTGGTGGGATCAAAATCACTCAGTTAATAAGTTCACCAACTTAACTACAAGAATACCAATCTAAAAAAGAAAGAGAACTTTGATGCCTTCTGCAGCCCTCGTTCCGTCAGTGCCGACAGCGCAGATGAGTCTCAGTCAAGGCTCTTGAAGCAAGGAAAGTGGAAGAGGTCAAGTACTACCTTAAACACCATCTTTTTTTGAATGCCTTTAAAAAGCTCACAGATTTACCATGCACATAAGTGATGATAATTTACCTGCATATTTGAATACAGCCTCTACAATACATTGTAAGGCACGACATAACAGAGATTCTACTGCCTGCAATTATGTCACAGCTTCTGAAATGTGTTAATCACATCATTTGTAACAATATGAATGGATATGTTTTCTCCTGTCCTTCCTCTCACACACATCTGTTGTCATCTCTTGAAATGCAAGACAGACAAATACATAAGCATTGGATATGTTTATTAGACAATATGAAAAGTCAGTTTAATTAGACAACTTAAAAAGAAATGTAGAATATGTTTTACTTCCCATATTTTAATACTTCAACATCTCAAGAACCTGGCAATCATGGAAAATAAACATAGTGTTTACAAAAGTTACAAAAGCTGCACTGCATTCCAAATTACAGAAAACATGATTAGTTGACAAGGAAGCTTTAAAAAATGCAGTAACGGATTTTCAGCTGATTATGAAATACAGGTATATTGCCATGGATATGCATTCACAAAAATCAGCATAGTATTGCAGTTAAGGCACTTTGGATACATAGTATTCGCTTCCATATAGGAAAACCATTTCAGAGAAACCACAGTAAAGTGCTACTTGTAGATAGCGACAGTGCCCAGTACTGGCCATCAAAGCACCAGGTTTGTGTCAATGAGTGAAGCTCTTGATAAAAAAAAGGCATTGAATTTTTTTTACCCCAATTATTTCATACTGAAGACTCATTCAAGCAAATTTACTCTTAAAGAAATCAAGGAAGATTTCCATGATTTAAGCACTGTTAAATACTGTATTTAAAATTAAATGTTTTAAAATAGAAGTCCATGGTGAAAACTGAAGTTCACATCACAAATTAGTCCATGTAGCTGGTTCAGAAGAAGGAAACAAAGTACTGACTTTCAATATTCCACATTTACTTGCCCTTTCCCGAGCTACCCACCAACCACAGTAATCTCAAAGGAAATAGAGTACAACAGAGTAATTTGTCAAAGAAGCAACCTTTCTCCAAGACTGTACTTTCTAGTCGTCATTTTCATTTTAAATGGTCACACATTTACTGCTTGCATCCTCGTCTGTCACAAGCACACTATTTACAAACAGATCTATAACAGATTCTACAAGTAACTATTCTCTAATTTAAAGCATAATTTCTCAGCCGTTCTCACGTCACTATCTACAAAACTACTCAATTTCTGGTGAAATTTTGCTTCCAAGACTTCTATTGCACTCTGGTACATATATTCTAAGGACATATAATCAAATACTCAATAACTTAACCCTCCAGTACTTTAACAGGAGTTAAACAGAATTCTTGACTTCAGCCATTTACAAGACCAGGCACTTAAACTGTGTTATTATTGTTGCTGTTTTACTTCATCAATTTGAATGAAAAATGCCACAGTATAGGAAAAAAGCAACCACTTAGAAACTACGATTACTCTATACAATGTGGCTCATAATTAGAAAAATAATTTCCACAGTAGTAATTTACAAATCAGTAGGGTCCAACAGATTTCAACTAAGATCAAGAAGAAGACACTGTCAGAGAACCTGTTTATGCACAGCATCTTCACAAATATATTCCCGCTATGTCTTTGATGAAGCACTAACATCCAAAAAACTTCCAATGCTAATTCTTCTTTTACAGGAATGACAGCCTAGATACGTTTCAGTGTAAAATACAGCTCCTCAGCATTCCTCAGCACTGAACTGTTCACTTTACACACATCTGAAGTTTGAATTTAAAACATGTAGTTAACCTTCGTGAAACATGATATTCCACTCCCACTTAAGTGATATTACTTGGACCACAGAATGATTTCCATACTCTTCTTCTAGAGCACGAAGCATGAACAAAAGACCCAGTATCAGAGCGCGTATGTAACATTGATTAGTTTTTGAAACTTTGCCTGGCACAGTAATCCCACAGGATAACATTCTGCAGTATGCAAGTACTGAGAGAGTTTAGAGAGCAGCATAAGTAGTCTCATACAGCTCAGGGGGCAAAAAGCACTGCACTGGTGAAGCTGCCACGTCTTGTAGGATGGATTCGTTCACCTCATAGCTATACAGGGTGATAGCAGGCAGCTGTGGAACACCTCACTCAATGGAAAAAACACTCATTTGCATTCTGCTACTCTAAAGAAGTTGCAATAGTTAAACATACCCTATGCAGGAAATCAGCTTCTTACTTCACAGAGCAGGAACTTCTTTATGTCCACTATTCCTACAAAGGAATAAACTAAGGTGTCTTCCTTTACCCCTTTGAAGATTACTGAAATGTCTTATAGAATTAACAGTTGTATCAGAATGCATTTTTACAAAACCACATGCCTCAAATTCAGCAAGTCAAAACAGTAACAAAGTTTACTGCTTTTACGTGTGATCATGTGAATGCTTACTAGGGTAATAAATACTATTTAAAAATAAAGTGTTTTAATGCAACAATCTCTTCTTACAGAGAAAAAAACTGGTCGTTGAATAAGCATGTTTAAAATGTAATAACTGAGGCGGTAAAAAGTGCTATTCAGCAGAACACTTATTTTTTTGCAATTCAACATAAGACTACAGAGGTGTACACTACATTGTGATAAGTGTCCTGAGAGTAGTTTCTTTTTTTGTGAACCTTCATAAGAGAAGTAATGTCAGCTCTAAGCATTAAAGAAGCATTAAAGTGTATTATTCCCAAAATAGATCCACAGTTAAGTTGAATAGGGACAAAGCCTGAGTATCTTAGGGGGAGAATTATTTTTTACATGAACACCCTAAGTGGAAGGAAGCATTTTTAAGTAGGGTTATTTTCGTATTTTTTTCATTAGACAGCAAAAGAGTTGGCATAACCTACGTTTGTTTTTATGTTATCAAGAAAAAACAGCAAAGTTAGAATTACTCAAATGAAAGCAAGGATGTATTCATTATTCAAAGCAGAAAGACTGATCAACTTGGATAACCTTTACCTTGGCCTATTTTGATTACACATTTAAAGAAACCACCAGGCATGGCGACCAGTATCACATGTACCGATGACACTACTGTGATCAAAACAAAAGTTAATGCATACGTAGTGATAAAAACGATTAAAACAGTTTAAGTTTTGTAAACTTAGTTAGGGGCCAATTTGCAAGAGTGATTCCAGTGAGTGCTATGATCTGAGAATGTAAAACTATGTACATATGTACACACATACGTCTCAGTGAGCACACACACAAATGTTACAATACATACACATATACACACAGAGCATACATATAGTGATACATGCTGTAAAATATTACCAGCATCCGAGTGGTGTCCTACCACTGTTCCCAGCTAAAGTCATCTCCTCTACCAAACACAAGAAAAAAGCCTAATATAGTAAGGAAAATGACGGCATTGCCAGCCAGCACCAGACCACAGGCTCCCCATTTGATCTGAAATGCAAGGAAATGAAAGAGTCAAAGCAGTTCTTACATGACAGGTTAGGCCAGTTACTTATGTATATCTGATAAACTAAAATAAATACTACAGAAAGGTGCTGAAAGCATAAAGAAAAAAGAGAATTAATAAATGATCCAATTTATGTGACTAATTATTCAATTAGCAAACACTCATGTCACTAACATAACACTTGGACAGGCTAATAATGCTACATTTTAAAATAAAATAATTACCTTGCCACACAAGTCACTAAGATATACCTAAGTCATAGGAAAATCTGATGAAACTAGCACCCTCCTTTAATGACTACACAACAAAATAAAGGATGCCAGTGACAACTATGGAAAACAGTATGCAGTCTTAAAGGTAAATAGTTTTCTTCAACGATATGCCCCACTAAGTTTACTCAAATAAGTGACATTTACTCTTAAAAGATATTGGTATAAATTAGAGTCCCCCCTCGTTGTCCCATCTGGTTCTGCCTACTGTCAGGTCCACAACTTAGAAATGCAGCTTCAGGGAATCTGTGTATTATGAATAAATTACAACCAAGAACATAAGCTTTTAGAAAAAATGAAAGGCTGAAGAGGAAAAACAATGCAACACATAAAAACATAATTGGGTGGTTCAGGAGGTGGGATGAAAGAATTCTCTGCCTTACAAAACAGACGTGACAAAATCTCACCACTGAAGAGCAGCTCAGAAAGCAAAGAGAAAAGAAGCTAACAGAATTTCCTCATACTCTGAGGGTACAAAGCATGAGCTTGGGAAATGTTTTGAAAATCAGAAGGGCAGCTGTGGAAGTTTGGCCTTTTATCTTTTAACTGATAATGCACTCCAGTCACCAAGTTTCAGCATCCTAAATGGAGAAAGCAGATATTCTGAGGTAAAAATAAGGAAGGTGGTGCAAGAAGTGGTACAAAGGGTTGATGAGACACAGAGAGGAGGAGGAGATAATATCTTATACTGGATCAAAACATATCCAGAAAAAAATCTCAGCTAAAAACTTTTCAGTCATGAAAGTCTTTTGCTCAGATCAAAAAGCAGCACTGACAGACAAAACTTAAGCAGAGTGATTATTTTAATCTGAAGGCAGAAACGTTACAGTAATGAAATTCAAGACAGTATTTACAAACAGCTACAGTGCATATAACGATTATGCTTGGTAACTGGTGTCTTACCATAAAACCTAGCAAGCAGAACTTACCGCTTCAACCCGTGCAAGAATTATAGGAAATCCAAAGGCAGAAACAACGATTCCAGTGGTGAAGAAATATGCTAATTCCCTGCAGGCACTGCTGGCTGCATCGCTGTCATCACTTACTCTTTTTGCAATGAAGTGGGGAATGGGGCAGATGAAGTAAAATATTAAGACAAACAGAGGCCAGTACACACTGGGAAAAAGGAAACAGATCATCAGTTTAGACAGATGCATCAAGCAAAAATTATCTTTTGTTTAGGAAAAGTAATTGCAAATGCTGCAATCCTACTTTATGGTTTGAAAAAGTGGATTATGTGATCTAGCCACAAGCTTTCACCCAAAGGGGCAACCCCACCTCATTTTCCCTACACTGTGGGCAAAAGCACTCCCACAACTTGTGTAGAGCAGGATCCGCTGACTAACACAACCAAGCCTTAACTTTTAGAAGTTCATCACCTTGCTGATTCACCTGCACCGTCGGTACACAGGGAAGAGGAAATACATGCAAACGGGAGGGAAGACAAGAGCTTTCCCAGATTAGAGCGATTCCAGCGCACAAACAAACCATCTGCGACGGCTCAGCCTTGCACTCATCTCCCTGCCGGCTTCCACGAGCTTCAGTTGGATTTTTAAGGGAAACAGGCATCCCAACAGAATGTGGTGGTGAAAGGATTGTTCAAAGAAACAGGGAAGCGGGAGGGGAAGAACTATGGGAAGTTCAAAACGACTGTTTAACAAGATGGCACCGCTCTTCCTGCGGAAGCGCAGAGCTGTTTTCAGTCATTTTTTAGAGGAAATGCAACTTCTGCCTAAGGATGGTGTCATTTAATCACAACTAATCGCCAAGAGCCAGAAACCAGGCGACTGCTGGAAGATTATCAGAGCCAAATAGCTCAATTAAAGAGGATTAACACATCAATTAATAGATATTAAGAAGGGAAAGGGGCCAGCGCGCTCACCCATAGTATTCCAGGGCGCATCCCAGCATGAGTAACGTCAGCCCGATGGCTCCGCTGAACGACAACGCCACGAGAGCTGTAACGGCACACGGGGAGGCGTCATCACCCCTTTATAGGTTATCCCGCCCCTCATAAGGCCTGGGCTCGCTGCCGGCCCGCGGGCCGGGAGCTCCCGGTACCTTTGATGCCCGCCATGGCCGCGGCGCCGCCGAGCTCAGCTGGAGGCGCGAGACTTCCGCCTGCGGCCGTGCGCCCCGCCCCTCGCACCACGTGACCGCCCGCCTTAAAGCGCCCCCCGCCCAGGCCAGGCGGGGAAAGTTTCATTGGTTGTGCTCACGCAGAGACATACAGTCGTGTGCAAGGTGTATAAGTCTGTAAACAGGTGTATATATGCATAAACAGGAGTGTAACAGTGCACTCAGCTGTATAAAGTGTGTAAAGAGGCATATATATGTAAACAGGTGAATAGAATGTGTGCACACGTATATACGTGTACACAGCCATATGTATGTGTAAACAGGTGTATAACTGTGTAAACAGATGTATATGTTTGTGCACAGTGTATAAGTGTGTGAAAACAGATGCATGAATACGTGCGTGCACAGGTGTATATGCGTAAACAGGTGTATAAAATGTGTGCACAGGTGTATGAGTGTGTAAACAGGTGTATGAGTGTGTACACAGATGTATGAGTGTGTGCACGGGCATGATTTAAATACATCTACACAGTTTTAAAGACACTTGTCCCATCCGTCATCCCTGTTTTCCTAGAATCATAGAATGGTTTGGGTTATAAAAAGATTTTAAGATCATGCAGCTCCAATCCCCCCTGCCATGGACGGGAACACCTCCCACCAGGCCAGGCTGCTCGAGGTCACATCTAACCTGGCCTTGAACACTTTCAGGGATGGGGGATTCCACAGCTTTCCTGAGCAATCTGTGCCAATGCCTCACCACCTTTATGATGAATAATTTCTTCCTCATGTTTAATCTAGATCTTCCCTCTTCTAATTTAAAGCCATTCCCCCTCATCCTATTGCTACTTGACTTTGTAAAAAGTACCTCACCCGGTACTTTTAAGTAGCCCCCTTTAAGTACTGGGAGGCTGCTGTAAGGTCTCCCTGAAGCCTTCTCTTCTCAAGGCTGAACAAACCCAACTCTCTCAGTCTGTCACAGAATCATAGAATGACCTGAGTTGGAATGCACCCACAAGGATCATCAAGTCCAACCCCTGTGCCTGTATAGGACATTCCCAAAATGCACACCATGTGTCTTCTGTAATATTGTCAGACTTGGCAACATGACTGCTTCCCTGGAGAGCTGTTCCAGTGCTCCACCACCCTCTGAGTCAAGAACTTTTTCCCAATATACAACCTAAACCTCACTGGCACATCTTCCTGCCATTCCCTCGGGTCCTATCATTGGTCACTAGAGAAAAAGAGACCTCCCTTTTGTGAGGAAGCTGTAAACTGCAGTAAAATCTCCCTGCAGTCTCCTTTTCTCCAGACTGAACTGACCAAGTGACTTCAGCAGCTCATACAGCTTCCCCTCTAAGCCCTTCACTAGCTTTGCGGCCTCCTCTGGACACTCTCCAGTAGCCTGATGTCTTTTTTATGCTGCAGTGCCCAAAACTGCACACAGCACTTGAGATGGGGCCTCACCAGTGTGGAGCACAGTGGGACAATCACCTCCCTTAACGAGTGAGCAATGCTGCACTTGATGCACTATTGAAGCATTTTTAACTTGCTGTTGACCAGAACTCCCAGATCCCTTTCCACAGGGCTGCTCTCTAGCCTCTCACCCCCCAGTCCATATGTGTATCCAGGGTTGCCACATCCCAAGCGCAAAATCCATCACTTGCCCTTGTTAAACTTCATGCGATTGGCAGTTGCGCAGTTCTCCAGTTTGTCTGGATCCCTCTGCAGGGCCTATTTGCCCTCAAGAGTGTCAACAGCTCCCCTCGGTTTCGGGTTATCTAAAAAAAATATGGAAAGCTTGCCACTTTTGCATGTCATCCTTTTACAGGGGCCATGCTAATCTTCTCTCTACCATTCTGATTTTAGTATATGTGCTACCAAAGTGAGCACAGTTTAGTGTCTGTACACACAGAGACAGACATACGTGTGTGTAAAGTGTGTATAAGTGTAAACAGGTGTATAAATGTGTGCACAGGCACTATTTAAATACATCACAGTTTTTAAAGACACCTGCCCCATCAGTCAACCCCATTTTGAAGGCTGCTCCTTAAAATCCCTGGTTTTACCAAAAAAAATGGGCCTAGCTGCCTGCTGGTTTGATATTGTGATTTGTCAGAATCTAGATCATCTGCGCATGACAGGGCCCCACACTTCTGATCTGCACCCAGAAGGGCACATCTTTTTTTTAAAGCAGTATTTTTCAAGCCTGAGATTTTTGTGACCCCAGTTTTGAGCCAAGAACAACTTTTGAGGCAGATTGAGAACAAAGCCTTCAGCGACACCATCCCCAGGGAGGTTTTCTTTCTTGCTATCTCCCATCTCTGTCAATCAGCTCTTTTTCTCATTTCACATCTTGTCTAATGCAGACTTTTTTTCCCAGTTTCATAATGCATTGTAAGTAATTTACAGCTGATGAATTATGAGCCAAAAAGGCCTCCTAATTAAAACTGGAGATATAGGTAACGAAATACAGCTACATCTGCTGTCTTGCTTGGCTTTGTGTCTCTGAAACACAACAGCAGGAGAAGAGCAAGTGACAAATTGTTTCCCAAATATCTTAAGTTGGGAAAACCACTTGGAATTGCCAAGTTATGAATTACCACACAGTATTAGTGATCACTTGGAAGAGGCAATAGTGAAGCTGGCAAAGGCACAGCACCCAGAGCACGCACACTGGTGTAGGGTTTTAACATTGTGGTCCGGTCACAATTTGTGAGCAGCAACTGAGCTGAGATTTAGACCTAAAATGATAGAGACCCTTTTGCTGTACCCTCCCATACTTGTAAGAGCAGAACAGATTCTCAATAAGCAAAGAAAAAACACCCCATTTTTAACACCACCTTACATCTTGGAAGAGCTGCTGCTAATGTAAACAGTTTTGTACCTACAGTAAGTATACAAATATATATCTGACAACTTGTCTACACAATCAGACATAGAAGCAAGTTAAGTTATCATCTTCTGTTTCAGCTGTTTAAAGGGTTTTTCTCTTAAGCATAAAAGGCTGCATCTTTTCCCATTGCAAGTTTTCTTGAAATTTAAGCCCTTACCGTTCTTACAATCTGTTTGCAATAATGGGAACTGGCTTTTTTTTCATAAAGCCTGTTTGCTCTTGAGGAAACCAAAGCTCTAAAAAAGAAGTATTTGATGCTAGAGTAAGTAATTTATGTCTACCTTTTAAAGATCTGACACAAAAACCACGACACTGTCCGAGGAACCAAGAGTGGGAAGAGGAGAGACAGAGAGATGGTTATAGAACATGTTCTAAACTGTCACAGTGAGGCAAGATTCAGCTTGATCCCTTCACTCAGTACAAGTGGATGTACATGTTCAAATACAGATGTTTTCTTACCCTCAGTCGGAAAATGTTGGTGTGCAAGAGTGATCAGTGAGTTAACATCAAGAAAATGCCCCAGTCCACAATGCTTTGTCTGTGAAGCAGGTTTTAGCTAATAACAACATCACTGTGCTTAAGCACTCACCCTATTTGCCAGTTCTGGCTCCCTGCGATTTCTGCTTCTTCTCAAAGATCAAGTCCATGCTCAAAAGAACCCACTTTTTTTGTCAGTAGAAAATATGAAAGCAAAACCGGCAGAGATCCTAAACAGCCTTTCAGAAAATAATCTGCAGAATTGCTCTGAACGTTGGCAGCATCGGATGCAGCTGTTTGTCAGCTCAGAAGGGAACTCTTTTGAAGGTGATCAAAGTTGGTTTTCTTAATTTGTTAAATAAAAGAGAGTTACAGACACAATCTTGTTTTTTGGTTTTGTGTTGGACCTCATATGAACCATGCAGGTACCACCCAACCCTGTGCTAGACAAACAGGTTGGAGGGCTATTTACACATGTAAAACGATGTAGACATAAGACATTTCCATTTAACATACATGGATTCATTGTTGTGTATCCAGAATTTGCAGAGAAATTTTATGAACTGTGTTTAAAGAAAGCTATTTTCCCACAAGCACAAAAGATATCCAAATATGTTAATTTGCGCTTTTTAATGTATATACAAATGTTTTAGACCAGTCACAATTTCATTGAGTATATAGTGTATTTACAAAAATTACAATAATTTAGTCAAACAGTAAACCTGAACATTGATAACCTTTGCCACTACCAGATATGACCAAGAATTTTCTTTTTAGTTAACTATTTTGATATACATACGTCCTAATACTTTCATGCATCCATAAAAACATTAGGGATGGAAGTAATCAAAGCTTAAGTGGAGTAGGGTTTCTTTTGGTAGATAAAGTTTAATGATGGATTGGTATTTTGTGAATGTATGAGTATCCAGAGTTATGTGCCATGACAAACTCGATACAAAGCTAATGTAGTTTTCCTTATTAAAAAAAGTATGTTCTAGTAATGAGATCCTTTTTATTATATAGGCATAGGTCACAATATCTACAAATGTGAATGAGAAACAATAAACCAACAAATCACAGGAACATGATTCACATTCCAGTTATCTCTTTAAATAAGACAAGCACATACTGGATCAAAACATTAATAAATAACATCCAGTTTGTTACTATTATCTTAAGGTATTTTATATAAAAGGAGACCTATGTGTTGGTTTCACATTTTCAATTAATGGTAGTAAATAATGGACCAATACAACAAAAGGATGATTTTTATACAGAAAGCAATGTACTTTGACACACTGTCTTTGCAGTAAAAGTTTTGCCACTTGAAAATGTAAGTGCAACAACAAGTGGATTGTCTTTAAAAACCACCAGCTTTAAAGACTTACATTGGATGCTAACTTGTTTGTAAAGCCATAAATACAAATTATATCCTTCTGAACATATTTCCTTTCAAAGATCAAATACAGATCAGTAATACAGGTCAGTAAATAAACTGCTAGCTTTAGTTATTCCACAAAAGGAGAACAGTAGAATTTGCGGTGAAGAGCATAACTTGGTTTTAACTAGGAAAGATGCTTCAGCATCAGAGATAATTCCTCGTGACATTACTGCTTTGGTCCAATATAAACTTTAAAGATAATCAAATTGCACTGTATTTACCTCAAAAATCAGACCTGGTCCACGTGATAGCTTGTACACCATGGTCTGAAAAGTGAAGTTGCAGCAGGTTGCGTTCTGCCAAGAGCCTTTGCCAAGTGCTCTGGAGCTGATAAAGGCATAGAGGTGATACAGGTGGGTTGGAGAAAGCCTTCTGAATCCTTCCGGAGGGGAAGTGTTACCTATGTACTGGGAAGTTTCTAAAACTAATAGTTAGTTTGTTGATATTTCTTTTGTTTGATGGTTTTAAGCTATTGATGAGAACTTCATGGGAAATGCAGTACATGCTTATTCCTCAACTTTTACAAATGTGGATTCACCCTTGCTCCCAATTCCATATTCCCCCAGCACAGCTGTTTAACACACCAGTGAGGTGCTGTTTAACATCAAGTAGTTGTTGCTTGCTTTAAAAGACACTTGCTCCATAATGCTGAGGAATTTCTTACACACATTTCACTGCTGGACTGTGAGGTGAACTACAGTATTAATGCACAAAGCAGCAGTCAGCTGCCACACTGATCTAACCCAGGATTTGGCTTTATCTCTATTCAAGCATTCTATACTATGTGAACAATTAAGCAGCAAATGGTGACTGTTGGAAGTGTGCCTAAACCACATCAGTGCACTTAAATTTGTTAGTTTGTTCCAAACCTAGACTTACATTAAAGTCTGGGCTTCACCACTAGGTATTGAACTCAACTGAAGTGTTGCCATATCTCATACCACAAAAAAAAGTAGGAAATTCACCAGCTGCACTGTGTCGGAGACAGAACAATTCCACCTTTTCTGAGAATATGTTTTCTCTCATAATATTTGAATCCAAAGAAAAATAGAAAAGTTACAAGGAACTGCAACCCCATGGCTCTCATATGGCAAGCCAGGTGGCTAGAGTTCCTCTGAGCTCAGGATTCTAGATACGAGCATAAGAGAACCTTTCTCTTGTTCTTCATTATAAGTATTAGGCTCTTAGTTTTCTGAAACTTCTGATTTACAGCCAGTTTGGTTGATCTGTGACATTCGTGACAAGAGACTATATAAGCACTAGCACAGGTCTGTAGTGGAGACTGAGAAAGTACCTAATACAAGGGCTTTTGTCCTTGGTTTTCAAATTCTGACCAGGCATCATTTAGCTCCATAAATATCATCTTTGCATATTGTTCATATGGCTGCCCAGTAGCCTGAAATAAAAACAGAAAGAGGGATATCACATCTACCAAATTAGACCATAAGCCAACATTTGAGCAGCTAGATTCTCAGTTATTGTTCACTTTCCATGAACGGTTTTCACTTGTTCTTTGACAAGAACAAGCTGCTGTTGCTTATCTTGTTTACAGCTTAAGAATTTCTTGGCTCTTGTGCTCCTCAGAGCTGATAAACCCCCCAAGAGTGATAAAGCACTGCAGTCCCAAGGGCAGAAAAAGATGTAACCTAGGCATTGCCAGAGGAATTTTACCTGCACTGAAGGAAGAGAGCTGCCAATTAACACGTTCCTTGATAACACCAGTATTCCTGCAAGCCTCTGGGCAGCTCACATCTTCTCAAGCCTTGCCCACTGCCCTGAAACTCTCAGGGCCTCCATTTCCTTAAAAGTGGAAACCTCACCACCATAGGGTTTCTAGACTGTTGATCACCACCAGTATGGCTTCGAGTCAAAGTGAGGGAGAGAAAAGCTGGAGATCTGATTCTCTGTTCCTTAGAATATCTTGTGCCAAGCACAGTCTTGGGGATAGGAGTGGCTGGAGTTCTCACCTTCCAGAAATCTTGAATGGTTACTTTCTACAAAGTTGTTTGCATCACTAAATTAGACAATCACATGCATCACTTTAAGAGAACAATGACAATTTCTGAACAATGTGAAACTAGGAAAACCTTACTTTGTCAGGATGAACGACAAGCACTGCCCGCCGATAGACCTTCTTCACTTGCTCTGGTGTTACAAGATCTGCCATGCTAACAGGTTTCCACTTGGTCTCCCCTGCCCATAAGACTGTATGCATTGTGGACAGCAGGGCTCTTATATTTCTTTCCTTCCCTTCAATCCATTCCAGGATCTGGAGAGAAGAATGTGAATCTCAATCTATGCCTTACATTAGATTTTCCAGTAGGAAAAAAAATAAATCTTTATTTGAACAGCAATGACTCCAAGGATCATCTTACTTTTCTTTCCAAGCTTTAGAAAACATTTGGAAGATATTTGTCACTCTCTACTTTGTATTTAATTTTTATATCACTGCTTGAAAGTTAAAACACACCTTGAGCAACATCTCCGCTAAAAATACTGAGCTGGTAATGTTTATGAACAGTCGTTAGAATGAATAGTCAAAAAGATAAATGACACTATTAACTATGTAGCTCTTTAGCAAGCTTAATTGGACACCTAAAGTAAACTCAATTGCAACTGTGCTGTGTATGTGTCTCACTTATGCATGCCTAGAGTTAAGTCTTCTACAGACTCGTGTTGAAGGTTAGCTTCAATATAAATATTTTTTAAGCTCTAAGGCCAGAATTCTCAGTTCTCTCCACATGGCTATTTGCTAGCTGCAATCCAGCAGTCAAATAAAGCAACAAGCAGTCCACTTTCCTAGATGATATAGTCCCCCTTAGCGGTTGCCATCTCAACCTACAGCTGGGGAAAGCGAGGAGGAAAGGGAAGTAAATGTGAAAACCAAAGTTTAAATAGATTTAGCAGTTCCAGGATGAACTGAGGTGACTCAATAAAGTGAAATGCATCAGAGCAAAGGGAATTGTATTGGGAAAGGAGAACCAGATGGGTGCTTTATTTTGCTGGGGGTGGGGAATGTTGCACACATTAAGTAGTACCACATGAATTGCTGAAGTTGTATAGCTTATGAATTGGGAAAAATATTGCCCACTTGATAACCTGACAGCTGTCCAGCTTAGTTATAAGTGGCTGACGCTCGTGTCCAGCACGGTTGCTGGCACACGCGTTACAAAGGTTAAAATCTTTCCACAAAGTTAAACAAAACAAAAATTCACTGATTGTTTTCTAGAAGTTTGCTTGGCTTTCACTTGGGTATTTCCTCTCAGTTCCCTACTCTTCTGCAATTAAAATTTATGGCTTCATAATCCAAATGTAGAGCAGGACAGACTGAATTTCCTTCCCTTCATAATAGATCAGTAGTTTGGCTATTTCTGAGGAGACATGGGAGAATTCTAAAGCAGGCAAGATTAATGAGACAGAGGATTAGTTCAATTAGCTGTGCCTGCTAATCAGGGCTGGAGTGATGTGGAAGACCAGCAGCCCTGACAGTAACACTAATGAAGCCACTGTAGTTTGCTACAGTCTGGTTTAAGACAGAAATGTAAGCTTGAAGTTTTAAATCTATTCCAAAAGAAGTTCATATCTCCAAGGAAGACAGGAGAACTTATATGAAGAAACACCAGAAAGTTCTCCCTTTCTAACCCAAGACAATCTCATTTCACTAGAACCTGAGTCTGGTAGAAGAACTAGCAGAGATGGTCATTGCTCTTTTATATGATTTATTTACAAGAAGCTATTTCAGAATAGAGTTTTTACAAACATAACTCTTCTTCTAAGAAGTATCTCTCATTCTGATGAGAGAGTGGAGATTCTTCCAGACATTCCCTTATGACTTTTTATATCTGGTGACACTAGCTCACTGCTGTCTGGGATGTGAATGGGGAGCACAGCAGTTTCTGACAGCTACTTTATGGAAATCAAGAGATAGCACATGGTCCTTGGGATGCAGCAATGCCATGGAGGACGTGCACTAGAATAAGTGCTAAAACAGGAGGATAGCTTCTGGCAGTAAGTGATCTGAAAGGTTTTCTCACCACCTCTTACTTACAGGAAGGTTGTGTTTCAAAAAATCTCCATCATGATGAGAACAAAAGACACACTGAACAATTGTAAGAGCATAAACAAGAAAATTGCTTACTTTTAATTTTTCAGGGTCCATTTCCTTAGCCATTTCTTCTTTTCTCATCTCAGCAATTGTTTTGGGGCCCTTCTTGTCCTTGTGAGCATTAAAACCTTGACCAGATAATAGATCTTCAAAATCTGCAGACACTTTTGGCTTTGAATCTTTAAAACCAAAAAGATTTGAAGAGGTTATCATAATACAGGTATATGTAACACTGCTTTTCTACCCAAGCCACCCCACACATATATCACTATAACAATCTCCCAGTGTGTGCAGGTTCTCACAAAAGAGGTATAGGCTAACGTTACTTTTGAATTATTATTATTATTGAAGCCCATTTAGAATATAGGATTTCCTAAATATTAGCATGCGTTGGAGTCCAGGATGGAACACCTAGTATTGAATCAAATTATCAGCACGACTTACTTGCTCAGACCTTAATCTGTTAAGATATTTGAGCATTAAAGCAATATTAGAAGGAGCCAGCCTTTTGGATGCTGAGCTCCAAGAAGCTTACCAACGTTAGCTGGTCCTTTTCCACGCTCGTTTTGTGCTCCTGGCATTGCTGAGAAACTCACATTGTAATTGGGCTTGTTCTGGGGAGAGGCATGAGGCATGCTTGGCTGGGCTTTGGCTTGTGCCTGCTGCCAGCCATAGCCAGCTCCTTGCTGCCAACCACTGCTGCCCGTGGGCTGGGGGGATGGTTTCTGAGGCGAGGGGGGGAATCCTCCGCCCATGCCTGTTGGTGTCGTTGGTTTACTGGCAAATGAAGGGCCACCTGTAGAGTGGAGGGAAAGGAGTGACAGTGGGCATTAGCGAACAGGATGCTAACTTTCTTTCCAAAAAGGGAAGCTAAATAGAATCCCACAGGCAGCTGGCTTCTATTTTCAGCTCTGCCACAAACTTATTTTTGCAACATCAAGCAAAGGCTTTCAGCTTTCCTGTTGCTGCTCTGTTAGCTGCTTAAAAGACAGCACCTCCCTTTGAAAACTTGTAGGAATTGGAGTAGCGGTTTGTTGGGGAGACGCAGGGAAAGCTACATGCAGTTAATTGGGAACCACAGCGGCTCAGTATTATGGTGGCAACATCAAGTTGGTGTATGTTGAAATAGTATCTCCTTATGCTATGCTGATGCAATGCTATCCCAGAGATGTGTGTTTCAGCACCTTATTACTTTAGGGGATGCTCCTCTGGTTTACTTTGTGGTGGAAGGAATGCAATGTTAATGTTTTATTATTTGTGACTAAGATCCACACTCAACTTTGATCTCTGAAACATGTCATGCAAACTGGATCGAGTGACTTCATCATGAACAATAAAAATGTGGTTAAATAGCCTGTGGATGCCAAGTCATTTGTTTTTAAACTCCATAACTTTGCTACAGAAAACATGTTTTAAAAGCACCTCAATGGCTCTGAGATGGGTCTTGGCATACTTTTTATTTTGCTCCTGCAGAGCAACTAGTGATCCAGCAGAGGAAACTGGGAAACCTAATTCCAGAACCATGCTGGTACTGACGCAAAGGAGAGAACAAACATCAGATAAAACCACAATGGTTTGTGAAGAGCTGAGGGCAGTGACAAAGGGAAGAAAAATCTATTTACCAGAGTCAAATAAGCAGACATGCTGGGTTTTAAGGAAAACTTAAACTGCCTTTTCACACTGGCTTTAGGGTTTGCTGATTGTTTTCTTGATGCTTGTCTAAGCAGTCAAACAGTCCTTTGTAGCCAGGTGCAAATGAAAATGTGTTCAGATTCCACCTTTAGATAGTAATGCAAATTAGAGGTAGATTAGTGAGGTTCCACAGGTATCCTCTCAAAGGACAAAAATTAGCCAAGTCTGGAATGAAACAATTCCCCAAGGACCCCATTAGCCTTGAGGAGCCAAAGTCTCCTCCCAGGCACTGCTCCAAGGTCTGTAGCAACAGCCCTCCAGCCCCACTTAAACATGGAGCATCCTTAGCCAAGACCATTTAGACTAAGCTAGAAATTATGCTTTGCTGAGCAAGTTTGAGCCTATTAAGGTCCCAACAAGCTGTTGGCAGTTCTTTGAGGGAGGATCAGTAAAAGCACAGCTTTGTGAGAGCTTACAGAGAATCAGGCAGAAGGGAAAGTTTGAAAGCAGCACTGGCATGCAGGACACAGAGCTCTCTGTCATGTACCAGGCTATTTCTCTAAAACAGAGCTGGAAATTCTTTTATTTTCTTTATATAAGGAATGCAAACCTGCTAAACTTGCTCCAAGAGTCCCCAGATCAGCAAATGGATCCAGTGTTTGGGGTTTAGGCTGATGAGTAGGAGTGCTATGGAGAGATCCTGTGGGACTGGTGGCAGCTGACCTACTTCCCACACCTAGGCCACCTTAAAGGAAAAAGATATAAAAAAAAATAACTCAGTTTTTATCCCTATTTTACATGAATGCAGCTCTTACCCAGTGCTCAGTTACATGATGTTAGAAGATTGCTATTAAAATTTAGAGTACTATTGTCAGTTCCTAAGTAGTCTTAATGCTGCATTGGCCCAGATTAGTTGCACACCCACTCACAATTAGGCACAGCAACAGCAATGTTCCCTAGACTGTCTGCAGAGACAGAGTAATTATGACAAATAGATATATTTTAAGAGCCAGAAGCCTTCAGGAAGCAACTTTCGGTAGGACATACATACTCTCCCAAGATTAGAAAGAAGCACACTATTATTTAGTGGCATCCCAGGAACACATAGCTCTTCCCAGGTCCTTTTCTTGGCTCTATATAGGAATGAAACACAACTAGGTACACCCTCACTGAGCCCCTGTCCCACTGCAGGCCCTGGTTTCTTGAGGGAGAAAACTCAAATTTTTGAACAGTGCTGTGTACTCTCTAGCCAGATCCTCACCTGAATGGCTAGGAGATGAGGACAACAGGCAGCAGACCTGCTGCCATTGAGATGAGACTAACTAAAATTATGACTGAATTTTTGTATAAGTATTGTTTTGCTGTATTAGTCAAAGTGCTAAGCAGCAGAAAGTGGGAACATCATCTCTGCAGTCACTGTAGTATCTTCCTTCTGCCTTTCCTATCTCAGGGCTTAAATGCCTTAAAGGCTTTTTGTTAAGCATTCTGAGCTTTGATGATACATACCTGGCTTGCTGGGCCAGTCCCAACCTCCAGAAACATCTGGCTGTATGGAAACCGTTGGTGTGCTAGAAGCTAAGCAGAATGATTACACATAAATCTCCCAAAGTAGCAGAGCAAACCCAAAATAATACAGCATCTAGGAAGAGTAGGAGGCAAGGAGCAGGAGCAACAGTATTGTGTCTACCTGCCATTAGCTAACTAGAGGTGAACTTCTCCCCCACAATCCTTTCTTTCTGATCTCATACTATATAGAGGTAAGTGGGGAAAGACACAGATTTACAGTGTTCGTTTTATAGTAGCTTTTGTCAGAGGCTTTATATACTCCTTTATTGAAACACTACCACCCAAATAACATGGGTTTAGTGTTTCTGAATACATCTCAACCCAAGGAAATATTCTACAAGCAAAGGGCAAGGATGGAGAAAACAAATATAGGAAAAACAGCCAACACAGAAAGAACACACACAGTCCTTCCTTTAACCCTGTATCAAATAAAGTCTGTACATTTATGCAGTTCACCCTGCCATTTCATTGTCTGCAGACACTAGCACTATAATTAATACCTCATCATACTGGGATACCATTTAAATTCCTTTCATTAGTGCAGCCAGCTACAAGTGTGACCCAACCACCTTATTCACAGAGTTAATATCAATACAAAGCAAGGATGCAAGCAGTGCCAGCAGCACACTAATTCCCTCCTTTGTCATTTTGGCTTTCCAGTGAGGCTCTTGCACCCAAGGAACTTGTGTTACATGATCAGACACAAACAAATTCATATCTGAATATGTTTCAGAGAAGGTTACAATGTTAAATTTTGGCATGGGGTGGAGAAGGTCACAACTAAGGGACACATCAGATAAAGAGAAGAAAAAATCCAATAAAGAAAAAAAAATGTCTTCAAATGAGCCAAATTCAGCTCTGAATTTGGCCAGGGTTATTATCAGGTCTAAAGAAAGCTGATGCCTGTAACTAAAATCACCTAAAGATGTGTGTTTTCTCTGGCAGGCTTAATATGTCATGCTCTATTTAGCTCAATTAACGGTAGTTTGATTCAACACAGACCTCATAACCACAGGAATATGCAGGCAGACATTCTTTATGGTCTCTTTTTTCATATATACAAATTGCTTATTAATTAAGTACCAGACTTCAGCAAAACTAGCCTCATCCTACCACACTTCAAATTATGAATACGCTTTAAGTCTGGGGACAAAATGCTCTTTCCTGTGTAATGGAGTTTCTGTGGTTTAGTCTTTTATGGTAAGCATCAGTTCATACTTTATGGCCCCACCACTATTGAAAGCAGCATTTCACATTTACTTAAACACACTAGAAGAATCTTTCTTACCCATGTGAAAGGGATCACTGTGCACAGTTGGTGAAGGACTTCTTGTTGCTTGAAGGAAAGGATCACCAGGGACAGCTGATGAACCAAGAAAGGAACCCAGGAGGTCTGGACCAGTTTGCTTAGGGCTGCTTCCAAATGGATCAAAGGCAGTGGCTGTGAAAACATATTTGAGAAATCTAAATCATTAACTTGTACAATGAATGTGCTTAAGGGAGAAGACACTGATGTGTGGAGAAGAAAAAACAATACCTGCAGATACCAAATAGGAGACAGCATGAGATTGTGGGAGAGCAACTGGAAACTATAGGTACCATAGCCAAATTCTAGGGGACCTAGAGAGCCACATGACTTGGTCATGGCAATACACTTGTTGATCCCATCTCTCTTTTCCAAACATAAGGGCTAAATTTAAGAGCAGTCAAAGCCAGATGAAGTTGCAACTTCCACATACTGCCAATACATAAATGGATGGTGAGGGGCAGCCCACAGCTTGGAATTAGACCCCTGGCACAATTCCTGCTTCCTCTCAAGAGCTGAACACAGTCCAAGATGATTTTAGGCTGTCAAAGGTTATACATGTCAAAGGTAAAAGGACTGTCTTTTAGAAACTGCTGTAGAAAATAACTGGTATCTTTTCTACATAGCATCACTTGCTACAGAAATCCAGTTCATTCTCAAACTCCATTTTTGATCAATTGCCTACTGTATTTCATGTAAAAAACCCACAACAAACGAATTCACTCTAATTCTCTCTCACCAATAATTTTAAGGTAAAGAGCCTCTTGAATAGAGGTGCAATATATACCAGTGCAAGAAAGATATAATCCTGAGACATTATGCATTATGTTAATGATGCTACTCATTACTTACGTTACTACTCATTGTTTAGGATACTTAATAAATTACTACTCTTTACTTATCTTGTAAGCTCTTATTCTTGCTTTTCTGGCTTGGGACAATTTAGCCATGTGATATTTCCCCTTTCTTTTTCAAGTCTGGCTCTGCTAAGCTCAGCAACAATATCCAGAAATGTTTTGCAGATACTGTTGCTGCACCTCTGCCTTGTGAGATGCTTTTTATTCTAGCTGAGAAAGGAGGAGTCAAGAAGAGTCTCCAGAAATTGGCTGCATAGCCATCCTGTGGTAGGTACTACCGGTGTCAGCCCCAGCATCGCCCAAGCCTGTGTCTCCTTAACAAAATGAAAAAATACCATTTTTGTACAAGAAAGTTGGCAGGCGTTGTGAATGCTTTAAGTTATTAGTTGCTGAGAAAAAGCTAAGTAAGCATTCTGTGCTCTTTAAATCAAGTTCATGTTGACAATGTCAGCTCTTAAACCGTAACATAAAGGATTAGACCAAACCAAACATGAGGAGACTGTGCAGCTCAGCACAATGCAGAGATCTGATGTCACATCAGGCCACCACGTATTCCAGAGGCTCTCAGCAAAGCTGAGCAACTTTCATTGGGTTCATCACCTGTTCACTTACAAATTATTTTCACTTCTCCTCAATTCACTTAACCCTCCAAAAGGTCTCTTATCCTGATATCTATTTTGCCACTCCTTCTGCCAGCCTGATCTTAGACTGTCTTTGAAGAAACAAAAGATCTTCTCGTATTGGTTACATTGTCTGCAGAAAGAGCAGAAACAACAGAACTGCGTAGACATATTTCATAGTCTAGGACCAGTATCATAGATCCAACCTCCCCCCTAAAGTTAGAGAAATTAAATTCAAACTGCTATGGCTCTACACAAAACCTAAGAAGCTTTCTTTTTTCTTTTTTTTTTTCTTTTTTCTTTTTTTCTTTTTTTCTTTTTCCTTTTTTTCTTTTAAATGAATACATATTCTCTTCATATGCATTCATATGCATATTACTTCATATGCATATGGACACATAGTAAGAACAAAAATTATGATCTTCAGTGGCTGTCAATGTAAGGATCCAGCCAAACACTTGAGTGAGCTCTAGTAGAGGCTTTAAAGAACAAACTAGGTAATCTGGTTTGTGGTTTTGACTGTGGAGATGCACCAACTCCTGTCTCAGATTAGAGGAGGTGACTGGCCTCTTGAGATCACTCACAGCTTTTAATCGTCGTGAGATGAGTGTAACCAAAGAGGAATCAAACAGCCTAGAGCAGATTGCCCAGGTGGTATTCTCAAAGAATGTGCCCCAAGTTAAACATCAGGCATGGCCACTATTACCTTCTCCTACCCTTGGGGATGGGGATGGCGATGCTGAAGCTGCAGAACGCCGAGGAGTTGACTGCAAAGATCCAGGTCCACTTTGACTCTGGGAACTTGGCCCTCCAACACCAAACAAATCATTCAGCAAGTCTGAGTTAGAGGGGGCAGCAGTGGGCTGCAAGGGAAAACTCTTGCTCATAGGGCTACCATCCAGGCCCAGCAGGTCCACGTCTTCAGGCGGAGGTGGTGCTGGAGGCTCTTGCTGCCTTTTGCTGTGTTTTGGTGTCCCATGAGGTTTGTCACCACTGGCATTACTGTGCTGACTGGAAAGGGACAAGAGTTCGTCATCTGACTGTTCGCTTTCCTCATGCACCAACGCTGCTCGATCCTCTGAGGTGGGGTGAGAGCTACTTTTGTCAGATTTCTGATCTAAATGATGATTAAAAATAAAATTAGGTAGCTGTTAGTTTTTTCATCACAAAGATTCCATAAAAAATAAATCAGTATACATGCAGAACAAAAGCTACTAGGAACATCACAGCAGCATTTTGCTAGATTTTAAAGTAAAAGTGCTTTGCAAAGATTAAAGTCTTTTCTAGTCTGTATTGTAAAGAAGCCAGCTTTATTGATCAAGAAACAAATACAGCAGTTAATGGACTCTCCTCAGGCCTGAAAAGCCAGCAAGTGTAACACCCACAGGTAAAAAATGAACAAGATTCTGGGTTAGGACCAAGCATCTCCAGCGATTAGTCAAAATCCAGGCAAAACAAGACTCAGTGTGAAGGAGTAGGGACATAAAACACCCTCCTAGCTATGCCCACAAGGATCTTGTACACCAGGTTCCTACCTAACATGGCACTGAGGCCAGAGGAGGAGAACTGCATTCGGCAACACTGTGAGATTTTCAAGGTGTCTAGCACTACTAAATGGCCCCTCAGGCCAACACTCGCAGTGCTCTGTTCTCATAGCAACATATATGAAGAGCAACATTAGGAAAATACAGCTTAACTTTGGTTTTAGCATGAAGGAGGCTTAGGGTGAAGCCTTGCACTAAAACTATGTCAATAACTGTCACATACAGCAGAAGCAGGCAACGTTTGAAGAGGAAGGCATAGGAAACTAATTCCCACTCAGTTGCAACATAAGGGTGTGACCAGCAATACACTGTGATCTAACGGGAAAGACACGTTGCAGTCAGATACTTCAGTCTGACTCTCTGCTCCAGGGAGGAAGGAAGAAAGTTGTTTATCTAGTTCAAAGCAGGTTTTACTTTGAAGATTGAGTCTGCATACCTTGCCAGCTGAGAGATGAGAAGAACGCACTCTGTCCAACATTTCTTATGTTATCCTGAGGGGAATCGGTGGGACCTCTACCTGCAGCAGAGCACCAAATAAATAAATAAAATCAAGTAAAACAAAGTTCAGCATGCAGGCAAGCACATAAATTAAGTAAGCAAACCCATGCAGGTCTTACCTGCCAAAGCTAGAGTGTCCTGATGCTCCTGATGAGAGGAGAAGAGAATGGTTGGATTGATGTCTTTTGTTGTGAAGTTCTCCCATGGGGGAGTTAATTCGGTTTGTCTGTCTGTAGACTGTATTTCTATCTCCAGTATAACATGAAAGAGCTGAGGATATTTGTCTGGAGAGTCACAGGCATCCAGTTCAGGCCTAGATGGGAACAAGAGTTGTTCAGTTAAAAGGGAAAGGATATTTCTGCAAAGCTATACAAAGTTTTTCAATGTATGCATGCATACATACTTTTCATCTGTGAATATTCTCCTTCAGCCTTCATAAGGCTTTTATGCCTCAGGTTTGATTAATATTGAGCTAAAAGTACTCACTTGGTGAACTTTAGTGTGGTTGTTCCAAGAGCTATGAATCCAGTATGAAATTGAATTTGGAATATTTGTGTGTTGGTCATCTGAAAACACAGAGCACCAGAATAAAAATTTGTTTATAGCATGCGCAGACAGTTAGTTAAGCCTACCTTATTACAATTGACTTTATAGACTAATTATACCTGCTATATAAGTTAATTATTCTGTTTCTTCTACAGAAAGCAGAGCTTTTCCTTCTCAAAATGAAGTAATTCCATCTGTCTTAAACCCTGCTGCTGCCTCCATAGAGCAGAGTGTCTTCACCCCCGGTTGTCTTTATTTCTGAGATGTACTTGACATTTTATCAGTTAAATGAAACTGATACCTGTATCCACTGAATACATTGGAGCAACAGGTTTGTACCCCAGGAAAATATAAAACCATTTCACTTGCAGTAGAGGCTTCAGTAGTGTCATATATGCTGCGAACAGCACCAATAACAAATTAAGAAGAAAAAAACCTTCACCGGTCACTCTTCAACTTGAATACTAAGGCTTTAAACATATCATCAGGAAAATTATCAAGATCTCAAGTTAAAGTATCAATGGATAAAGTGACCATTCGAGAACACAGTCACTGCACTCAGCTGCCTGACCAGCCATGCAGCACCTGGATTCAGGGAACAAGTGAGGTGGTACTCAAAGCAGGTGGGACAAAATTTGGTTCTTCGCTCATTTTTTGTGCTTTCAGTCACTACAGTTTGAACAGGTTATTTCACCGAGTGAGCCAATTAACCCTTATCACCACAAAGGTTAATGGAGCAACTCAGTGTACAACAAATACAGATGCAGTTTTGCAGATCCAAGTTTTCTAGTCTGAACAAATTGCATTTCCAAATTCCACTTCTGCAATCACAAGAACCAGATAACAGCATTTCAAAGTCAGTCTCAAAGCCTAGAACAGCACGGACCAATAAATGTTTTCGCGTTGACCACTGCTACTCTGTTATGGAAAGGAGACATCAGGGTATCCTCACTCCAGTGCTCCTCTATTCTCCCTCCTCAGTTTCCATTGTCTCCCAGTTCTTTCATTTGCAGGTATTAAGAGGCTTTTAGCTATGAAGATGGTGGCTGTCTGACCAGCCTGCAGCTTAAACGGTCTTTCCCATCCCAAAGACTGACTAATCTACTCAAACTGCCTTTTTTTCCATAGGAAAGAAAAAAGGTAAAGGCTGTTCTAAAGCAAGCAAAACAGACACCATGCAGGAGTGGTGGTTCAGTAAGTCATTATAATTTGAGCAGAAGAAAATCATCTTCCATCGTAGTGTGTAGGTAGAGGATTTGGTGGTGGTTTCCCCTGAGCTAGTTACTGATGGAAGGTTTTTGTCTTCTACATCAGCTGGAAGGATCCTATATCCTAGCAGTAGACACCATCTCCACAAAGAGATACCAGAGGCATCACGAACTTCTTTGCTTTCACGTGGCAATGCTCAAACTTGTGATATCTACTTCCCAGTAATAAAACTTTCCATATCACAAGTGCCACGTGCATTCTTAGACCCCATATTTAGCCATCTCTTAGTTAGCTACTTTGTCTCTACTGTGCAAGAGAAGTTAAACAAACTCCTGCCTTTGCTTGAAGGCGTCCCCCAATGGTTGATCTCATATGATAGACAGAAACAACAACATCTCCGTGGACAGTGGCTCCCAGTGGAATTAGGACTTTTCCTTCTTGCACACGGTATTCTCTTTGAGGGGAAGAGAAACAAATACACAGTTAAGCTCCTTTCCACAATGCAAATACCACCCATCAACAAAGTCAGCATAAAAGCTATCATCGTGTTCGGGCCAAGCAAACAGAGGGTGTATTCAGCACTCTGCTTCATGTTAGGCTTAGTTGAACCAGAAATATTTCACCAGGGGAACCACCACAGCGCTGAACTATCTCTGTGAAGGCATCCCACCGCATGACAATTTCAGACTCCCTCTGGCAGGTTATTTCAACACTAGGCACCAACTTCCCATTGATACATGTACTCCTGCCTTTATTAGGCAATCTGGCAATGAATGCAGCACAGATGTTGACACATTACAGCAAAACAAAAGCCTCCTTGCACTAAGCTCCTAAGGATGGTAGGAGATTACAGCAACTCACTTCATTCTTTCATACTCCTGGGAAGTGGTAAGGATTCTGGTTTCTCCGCTGAGAATGTCGCAGAAGGGCCGGCAGCCATTTCGTTGCTTGTTGAAGCAGGGGACTGGGCTGAGGGTGACTGACTTGATAGTAATTGGTTTGCAGTGAGGAACAATGGGCTTGTCTGCTATTAGATCACAAATGTATCCTATGTATCTGCAGACACAGAAAGCCATTAATAAAATCTCCATCCCAGGTGACCAATTTTCATTCTGTACTTGAGGTCTATCTTGAAATCCATTGAAAGTGCAATTCTATCACAGTTCCAGGACAGGATTTTCCATGTCCTCCATCATCCTTGCAGCTGGCACAGAATCTACACTTTCACTTCTGTTTAATTGCAAGAACGAGAGCTCAAGCAGAAGGAAGTTGGCCTTTAGCTCTGAGCTGAAGATCATTTCTCCTCAGCTTTTAGAAGACAAGGTGCTGAGCAATGGTTTTTCTGGTTTACCAGTAGAAGTTTGCCTTCTATTTTACATGCACATAGCAGATTAATTACTTTGTTAGTCATATACTGAAGATTTGTTATTATTACATACATAACACTATATCTTTGGTTTGTTCTGACAGGCAGTTCTTTTGCTCAATGGAAGCTGTAAAAAAAGACCTTTTTATGGTGTAAACTCCTGTAAGGATTATGCTGACATAGGGAGAGGGATTCACCTGGGCCCTTTTATTGACAGACTTGGCAGCTTTCCTGAACTAGTAAGCAAAGCTGTTGCAATATTTGATTTTGTTCCCCTATTACTGTTATATCAATGTGGGTAAAATGGAAGTGGCCATAAACATCAGTTAAGAGCGGTCAAGGCTAAGTACCATGAGTAATGCTTGGGCAGACTGTAGTGTGATGAATACAACTCACTTGCACAGCATTTAGCCAGCATACCCTACCTCCTGTGAGACGGCCACAGTACAATTCCAGGTCTCTTTGTGTTCAGCAACTGCACAGCAGGGCCTGGATGAGAGAAGAGGTGACAGAAACAGAACATCGCACTGACCAGAATTGCTGAGGCTGCACGGCCATCCTGTCAAGGAAAGGGGTGGGGGGAGAAAGACATATAAGTAACAGACATCTTTTAAATTTCGGCAGAGCACTCTTCCTTAAATCACATAAAATAATTTCTCCAGAAAGAGTAGGATTGAGACTTCAAGATGATGAGGAATTTCCAGTGTAATTTTATTTAGGGTGAAGATGAAGGGAAATGTGTTTGCTGAGTCAGACTGATACAAAAGACCAAAGGTACAGAAACAGCAGGAGAGAATCAAAGCATCCGCAGCGCCCTGTGTCTCTCTTATACCCAGGAACATAACAGGTGATGAGCCATATGGACCGTACCCCAACTCTGGTGAGCCAAACAAAAAGAAAAAGCCATTCCACAAAGCTTCCATCAAAATCCATGATGCCTGCTTAGTTTTGGATGCACATTCATGGTGCAGTGACAGGTATGAGAGCCTGCTCAGGACTACCAGAGTTTCATGCCACCAAGCTCATGTCCCATTTGTCAGACAGTGACAGAAGATCCCCAAAGTCAAGACTCATTTACAAAGAAGTAGGAAACTACTGCCCCATCAGGCAAGCAGTTATCTTCAAAGTCTGAAACATAAGTTAAAAATTACACAGCCTCCTTGAGATTACTTATTTTAGGCACTCCAGCCATATTGCAGGATTTGTCATACCAGAGCTGACCCAGACCCTAGTAACCTGCTGAGCCTGAGTGTATTCTTGAGGTTAAAACACTATTTGCTTTTTTAAGGTTTACCCCCTGTTAATTGCTGTGAAAAGATCTCTCAGGTTCACGTAAACTAAGTGGGCTTCTGTAAACTCCTTAGAAAGTGGTAAAAAGGACACTGTCCTCTACAGCATTATTCTGATATTCATTGCTCCAAGGGCAGTAAAGAAATCTGATTTTTGAGGTATATTTCCAGGACTAGAGGAATCAAGTTTCATCTTCATCTCTGTTCAAATGGAATTTGTATCCCATATCTGCTGATTGTGCTATGCAAGGCAGAAATTCCAAACTTGTATGTAAAGTCTATGCAGTTTGGGATCAGTCATTTCCCTTTTCCCTTCAGTTTATGCTGATCAGGGCTGATAGCCTCCTGGATTTAATTTAGGCTCCAGGAGCAAAACAGAACTCTCCTTTTGGGCATTACTGTCAATATTTAAGGTTGTATGGGATAAACTACAAGTTAGTCATACAGAATCACATCCTCTTCATGCATCCTGTCTACATGTTGCCCAGTACTGAACAACCCTTGCAGGGAATTTAGCAGCTATTTCAGCTGTGGGGCACAGAGAGGAGCAAAAGTCAACTGGACTTCTACATCCAGGCCTGACAAATAGTGAACCATAAGAGACTCGGTTTCACAGTTTGACAGAATTCCCAACTATATATTTTCTCCCCAGATTCCATTAGTAATCTTCAGTCTAGAGGCTGCATTTTGTCCTGCAACTACTTATAATAAAATGCAAAGCCATAGCAGGTTGACAGCTCTTACAGTCAGTTTTTGGGTTAATTCAAATCTTTTTCCTACTCATCACCTCTAGCAGTTCACTGCTAGAACAATTGTGACCTCCCTTGCTTTGCATTCCTGCTTCTTGTTCAGGGTTAGGTCTTCCAGCTTAGCTATGTAGCTGTATGTGGAAGATGATGTCCCTTTCTATGGGGGTCTGTTCTATTACATTTCTTTTAGAAATTGTCACTTTCCTTGTACACAAGACTCCAGACATGCAATGAGCAATAGGACTCACAGGTCTAAAAAATTGCTTACTTTCTGGTGTACTTACCATGCAGTGGATGACACACACATTTTTGGGGTTCTGCTGTAGCCAGTTGTGCATGTTCTTACAGACTGCGTAGAGGTTGTGCAGGCTGGGTGCTTGTCGTACTGGCCAGCTACATTCAGATACCTACAGGAATCACACGATGAACAAAAGCCACCTTCATTAGAGCATTGAGCAAGGTATGCTTTCACAGATGCTTTCTGTCAAGAAGCGTACTTCTCTTTTACAACTTAGAGTTATGTGCTTGAAACCTACTCCACATCTTCTCATGCATAATTCTGTTCCATGACTTTCACGAATTATGAGGAGATAAACAAAAAAAATTCTCAACTAAATAACATAATATTGATGTATTGTCACTGTCTATACATTTTTTTAAAAATTTACATGCCAAGTCAGATTACCTTGACTGGTCTTTCATAACTCCCCAGTCTTGCAACAGCACATTGATTTCTGCAATGTCTAAAGCCTTTGCACAACTTTTTCCTAAAAACTACAGCTCTGATTATCAAAGAGTACTGAGAATCTGTTGTTCTCAGTCATTTTGTGTCATAGGATTTTCAAGTCCTATTTGACAAATATTAGACTGATGAAATGGAATCTTCTGTTTAAAAAATTATATCTGATTAAGTATAGTTAAAGTATGGGCCAGAAAAATGAATGGCTTCTTAGAGCTGAAAAACCACAAATCCTAAAGTATGTCTAGTTACTATCCATTGATGTACTAGTTCTGAGTCATAACACTTATCTCAAGAACAGACCTTGCAGTCTTAAACAGCACATCAAATAGCCTGCTATAGACATCTCTGTTTCATCTGGTTTTAATTGAAATATCTTTTTTCAAAAGGTATTTCTGGCTAGAACAAATTTAAAGGAGAAATGTCACAAGACTTGTTCTCAGACAAAGAATTGGTTCTCTCACTCAGCTGATATTTGATATGAGAATGAGGCAGGAAGGAGATGGTTTTCCCAGATGTTCTTAAATAGCCATATGATTTCCATACCTGACCTTTTCATCTCAGAGGAAGAAAGTACTCCAGGTTTCATAAAAATTGTATTTAAGGTTCTCTCTTACATACACCTGCACAACATCTCATAGCAGCAATAGGACTCTCTACTCAAAACAGAGAACTACTTAGCTGTGGTTTGTCTCAAACCACAGCTCCAATAACACCCAAAGGATAAAGGGACACATCAAGCAGGCAGTGCAGCCTAAACCAGTGCACCCATCCCACTGCCAGCCTTTCTGAACTGGCAGACCCCTGCTTAACATTTGGGACCTTTTTGTGTAAATCATATAGATAATTGCTTTTTAGACTCATGAAAGTTTTTGGTCTCCACAATATCCAGAAATTCATCTGTGCATCTGGTGAGCAGGTTTGCTTTGTAGAGGCTTCCCAACAAGTGAAACCAAGCTCAGGCTTCAAAAGGCAGTTAATAACCTTTCCCTATTTACCCTCTCTGCAGCAGTACACTCATGCCCATCTTCTCCTATCTCGAGAGCTGTGGTTTATTTCATTCCTTCCCTTGCCTCTGCCTTTTCTGTGCATTCTCAGGAAAGGCTGAGGGGGAACAAAATATCCAAAGGTTCACTACGCAGTAACTGACAGTGCAGGAAGAGCCAGCGTTAGCTTTCTGTTCCATCAACCTGACATGGCACATGCTGCCACAGTTACAGCACCATTACAAGATTTGAATTACAGGGTTATCATAAACATTTTTTCAATTATTTAATAGAGCAACTGATGCCATAAATTATGTATATTATGTTATCAATTATTTTATATTATCGTGCCAATTATTCTATATATATTTTTTTATATCAAGTAGAAATCTTCTCCTTCCAAACCCAACTACTTTTGCAGCAGGCTGCTGGAGGCACAAGATCCATTGCAGTTAGATCACTAAAACACAATTCGTATTCCATTCCAAGCGGCTGTTAAAATAACATGACCTGTGACTCTTTCAATGACAATTTTCTAAACAGACCTCATGACAACACACTGTCAAGCATGTGGAAAAGCCATTATCATTACCAAGTAAATAATATACATTTCCCAACAGTCTGTAATTATATATTTACTTTGCCTATAATTAACACATCTGCCTGCTGGGTCACAATTAGAAATTAAATACATGCTATGTAGCATTTCATTTCTTTCAAACATAACTTCACCGCCACTCATAAAAGACAACCTTAGAGAAAAGTAACAGGATTTCTTCTAGACCTTTGGAAATAAGCAGGCAGCACTTGTTTTACTTTAGCAGTAGGGCAGCAACAGCCAAGAACCTGACCCATCGGAGACTTTGAAATTTGGTTTTGCTTAATATTATTTTTGAGTTATATGTTTTCAAACGGCTCGCACTTCCTCGAGAAGACGCGAGCTCTCCTTTCCTACAAGAGAGGTAGGTGAGGCAGGGAAGAGAACAGAGAACAGCCAGAACCGAGCAGCAGGTTTTAGTGTTCATAGTTACCCCTTCTCCTCAATAGACAGGGCACTTGATGCTTTGTAGACCACATAGCCTCATCAGGGAAAAAAAATGGCCCAGCAGGACATTAATTGTCGTCTCTCTCCTGTGCCACTATGCAGCAAAGTGACCCACTTTGATCTTAGGAAAAAAAGAGTTTTAAAGAAGATAGGATTTCAAAAGCCTTTCACTTCAAAGAAGTGGTGTGCATCTCAAAACTTCAGCTTGTCTGGCATCCTCATCCAATGCAGGAAATACTCTTAAAGTGACTTCACCTCCTTGATAAGCCATTAGTATTTTTTCCAATATATATGAAGTTCAACCTCATAATTGTTTCCTGTTTCATCTGATCTCATATATTGTGCTCTGCACATTTTCCTGAAAAGTATTTGGAATCAGTATTTCCTAGACCATAACCTGAAAATACAGTATTTTAATAAGAGATGCATCATTTTATTCCTTCAAGTGTCAAGGTAATAGCTTACAAAGCACCTAGTCATGATGCAAGAGCGACACAGAAGTGATCTGTCAGGTCGTTGGATAGGGTAGGAGACAAAGTCCAGGGGATGGAGGAGTTATGGCCAGGTCAAGCAACACACCACTAGATGTTTAATACTCACAAACTAAAGCAGGACTGAAGATTTGGAGCCCTTGACATATTTGAAGTCATGGCTGGTTACTGACTGCCACTGAGATATTTGCTTCAAGTGAGAGTGAGTGATTTCTGATGATCAGAGCAACTGCTGAAGATCAATTCAATGATATGTCAAATTAAACTGAAATGCGGCTTATGCAGCATGAAATTCACTTACCCTGACCAAGGGTTAAGCCTGGCAACTGCTTTTGCCTCTTTCATTGAAAGCAACGAAAAATAAGAAATTAAAAAAAAAAATCATCACTCCCTTGTGGAAGAGGGAACATAGGAAGGTTTCTGAAAGATTAGATCTAATTTTGCAGTTCAGCAGCAGTATTTCATACAGATTTCCTGTAAAAACCATTAACGAACCAGAGCCTTGCAATGCTCCCATATGCTGTTCTGGTTTTAGAGAAGGAAACTGGGGCAGAGAGTGGAGGTGGGTTTTTAAAGTCATAGGCTAGTGGAAGAGCCAAATGCCCCTTACATGCAGTTTCCAGTCCTGTGATTTGCCTGCTAAGAGCTTCTGCTTGATTAAAGTACATCTGAAGGAGTGTTCAACGTGAAAATAATCTACATTCTTTTATTGGTAATTTCCTTTAAAGTGCTTTCATTTTACTCCTTATTTCTGTGCAGCAATTTCTAACAGCTATCTAGGAGCCGAGAGCATGACACGCCCAACTTACTGCAGTGCCACTCTCTCTCACAGGCTCATAAAATGAGCATTATGCTCCAAACTCTCAGTTTCTTTAATCCCTGCGGTCCCAAGCATCAACTAAAACCCAGAAACAACCATAGCAGTTCAGAAATACCTATAATTCCTTTTTCATCTCCTTGCATTCTTCCATGTTGAGGATAGACAGAAATGACCTGGTGACCCTTTTCCCAAGAAGTTTGCCCCCCTGCTCTTATTAATGTCTCGAAAGATACTCACCCGGTTGTGAAACTTGGCACTGCGATAATACTTGGGTGACAAGTTGAAGACTGTGTAGTGGTCAGGATGTCTGGAATCCAAAAACGTCCGGACATCTTCAATGTGGTTCCTGAATCCCAGTTCAACGCCTTCCGCCGGAAAAGACATCACTAGAAATAAGAAGCAGCCAGCTGAGCATGCACCATAACGTATTTGAGTTTCTGAACCCTGGGATAGGAGAGGTTTATTTATCCAATAAGCAGTACTTACCTATGATTCTTGAGGTAATGTATGAAATATCTAGCTCTCCCTTGGTGTAACTAAAGGAAGACAAAGCAGGAGGCAGAAATTACGCACATGTTTACAGAAGACAGCACATTAGAGGAATCAGGAGAGGAGTGTTTCCCCCAGAAAGATCTGCTTATGATACAAGGAAAAAATGATCTGAAAACTGATTCCTTGTACTTTGTCATTATGCCCAGCAGATGGTGACCCAGCCTTCCCTTCTACATACACAGTTAACTGGATGCAGAAGCTTGCAAAAATGGTCCCTTTTCCCTTTTGTCATTAGTTTTCAGTGCTAGTTTTCAGGAAAAAACTCCAGTAGCCTGCCACTTTTCAGATCCCCCAAAGCCTCTGAGGTCTTGCATGCATTAAGTTTCTTTAATTTATTGTAGCCCCATATCCCTCAGAGGCAGGTGGAGTGCCATGCACCAGCAAAAGTAACCAAAGCAAAGTCACCTCAAGCTCTTTCTTTACATCAGCATGAATAGTCTCCTGCCCAGCAAAGAGAAGGTGTACAACATGAGCAAGTGACAAAATACTTAAGTGGTGGTTGAGCAGAATGATCCCACAGGGGTCAATGAAGGAACTGGAGACCAAGTGTTCCACTTTCACTGCAGGGATAGGGGGGCTTTTCCAGATTTTAGGCTCACTTATTGCGAAGCTTGGATTTCTTACTTTGTTTTTTCTACTTCCTTGAAGCCAAATATGAACTATGAGACAGAATCGAAGAAATCACTTGTGATTTTCACTCCTTCCCTCATTAGTTTAGCTGGAAGTTGTGCTAAGCTAGTTAAGACGGCTGCTCAGACTGGCACTTTGCAGCTGGTAATTTTACCTGCATTAGGTAGCTTCAGCTGTACTGTACCTGGCAACAGATTGCATGACCTTTGAAGACGTATCTTTCAGGGTATCCTTCAGGTTATCCTTCAAATTGCTGAAGAGTCTCCCTGCTCCTCCTTTCACCATATCTAGCAAGCCTCCCCCATAGCTGGACTCCATGTCTGGTGATGAGGCACCTTCAAGTACAACAAAAACAAACCCAACATCACTTATTTGGAACAAATGCACAGAGCCAACAAACCCACTGCCCTATTTGGACCAAGCATATTCATGTGTACTGCTGCATGTCAAGCAAAGGGCAAAAGAAGTTTTGAAGTTATGATTTTCCAGAGATGAAAGAGCACACTCTTGCTGCCTGCTGGGCTCAGAAACCATCAGTGATGCTCTGGGTGGTAGGAAGGTTGACCGTACAGTCTGGAAAACTACCATACAATCTCCCTTATGTCTCAATCCAATCCAATCCAACACAAGACCAGCCCTTCAGCGTGCAGCTAATTTGCTGATCATAACCAAGACCAATCAACAACTACCTCCACAGGGCTAAGAAAAGGGCACTAGTATGTACAACAGCTCCTCAGCCTGACTATCACAGCTACCAGTTTGACGGCAGCTAGATGACTGAAGGTTGTCTTAATGACTATCCATTTCTGTGGCTATAGGAGAAGTCAGAGTTATTTTAAGTCACTTAAGAGTCCAGTTAGATTTGCTTGAGTGGGAGAAAATAAAAGCTTAGGATTTTGGTGAGAAAAGAAGGAAGTTCAGGAATTAAATTTTCCACGTGAGGATGAGAAACTTTTTGGATATTTGCATACTTGCAGCCTTAGTACAGGACTCAGTGAATTGCTAAGGCTAAAGCGGAGCAGGGCTGATCTCCCTGGTAGGCTTTTCCTTCACAGTTTCAAATGGCACCAAGTTGCAAAAACAGGATACTAACACAGACCAAGAGCCATTTGAAGCATTGCTTTAGTGGACTGTGATATGGCCCTATACCTCCAGTGTTTGCATTTTGCAATTATAATAGAATAACTATTCCACTGTCTCAACAAAGGGTCAGTTTGTGGCAGCCTTCCTTATTATAGCACTGCTGTGATAATAGCATCATTCTTAGGAAAGCAGAAGTATAATAAATTGGATGTAGAATTGAATCAATGTGGTTTTGGTTTACTGCAGGAACTGAGTTATTAGACACAAAACTAGTAAAATAATGTTTTACCTGCTTGTTAGCTACAAATTAAGCTCTTGACTACTTAAAAATTGCTTTTTGTTCACTAGGCCTCAACTATTTTGATCTTAGCAAAACTTTAACTATATTACTTTACTTATACATTTCTTACCTCAAGTCAGATTAGTCGAAAGACCTAAATCCTCTAGCACAGCAAATTAAGCTAAAAGCAAGCTATATAAACACATGCCACACTCTCAGGTAGTCTCATAACCAAGACAGCATCTGCTAAGAGTTGCCTTTCCCAGAGCACCCAGAAACTTTGAGAACATTTGTCTTGTGGTAGAGGCACAGGACAGCTTCTTTGTGAAATAAACATGCTGGTTATTATTAATTACTCCAGCACCCAGAAAAGGGGAAGATTTATCACGATTAAGGCAGGCTGATAGCATTGCCAGTGCTCGCTATACATCTTACAAAGAGACCTTACAGCTACAACTTCTGGTTCTATATCACATCTCTGAGTGGGTTTATATACACACCACTGAAATATTGCTCACAGAATCATCATCACCAGAAGAAATATTCTAGAAGCATTCAGACTGTTAAGAAACATGAAAAAACTACATCTAAAAAAGCTCCTATTGATTTACTCTGTAGATTACCAAATGCATATAAATGGCATTCACTCTTTCAAACCCAGAGTGAGCTATCAATAAATATAGCATTTATCTTTAAGCTCGAAGCTCTATTTCTAAAGTGATGCTGTTTATTCCCCTATGCAAAGAGGGTGCTTAATGCACTCTGATGTGGTCATGATCCATATGCGTGTGATCCACGTGCCAGACTGGTAAACTCAGAGGCCTCTCTTCCTCTCTGCACTCTGCCAGCTTCAGAAAAGAAGATGCCTTCTCAAGGCACAGGAATATTTCTTTTGCCAAACCACTTGCAAGTATCTACTTCAAGTATGACTTTTAAAAGAGAAACAAAAATAAAGAAAAAAAAAATCAAAGCAGCTCATTGGCTTCCGAGGATGAAATCAGTGTTTGATCATTCTTCAAAAACTTTGCTTGCGTATTACAGTGTGTTAGGAGACCGTGGGGTGGAAGGAAGAGGTAATGTTCAAAAGATACTTTTGGTTGTGCAGGTCAGCTTTTAAAAGAAAGGGAGGCAGAAAAATGGTAACTTGGAAAAAGGAAAGGGGGGCAAAAGGATCAGAGGACCAACAGTACTCGAGAAATTTTATGGCTGGAAATACTGTAGGAGAGCAACGGAAAGGTTTCAAGAGTATGGGAAAACAAGATTCTTTAGAAAGTAACCTGGTGGGGAAAGGAGGGGGTTGGAGCAGGGAGAGACAGAGGAGGAGAAACAGAGATAATGAGAATTTCACTATTTCTAAAAGAAGCAGCAGCAATTAGTTCCAAGTTTACGATGTACACTAAAACAGAGAGACGGAAAGGATGGCTAATGAAGAAATGCAAGCTGTTGCTACTTAATCAAGAGCACAAACCCAGTATTTAAGAATTAATGTAAGGCAATATTACCTAGCTATTGTGAAGCTATTGAGGAAGCTTAGAATGTAGCAGCACTTGGTGCTGTAATTTCTTGAGTATCTTTTAGTCACTGAATCAGAGCAGCATCCTTAGTGCTAACAAAGAGTCTTTTGCAGTTACTAGGAAGACACAGTCTCCATAGATTGTTCATGAAAGAACAAAATAAATACATTCAAAGTCTTCTTTGCTGGGCAGAATCTCCTGCAAAGGATAAGGATATATAAAGAAGCAGAAAGGGTCAATATATTAACACATAAACCTGGCAATATATAGAAACCTGCAAGAAGAGCCAAAAAAAAAAAAATTTTATTAAAAAAAAAGATACTCTGCCCCTGCCTTTTTTGCTGAATAAAACATTTATGTGCTAAGTGCCCTTTATAAATGGAGAGCTTCACAACTACTGCAGGCGTTTCCAAAGGATGGCTGTGCTTCCCTGGGCCACATGAAACAGCGCCTGGAATCGAGCACCAGGACAGGGAGGGTTAAGCCCCACATCCCACAAGTTTCATGTGGAAGTCACAAATGGATGCACCTGGCTGGGCATCCCTACCACTTCCCTGAGTCATGCTCAGAGATAGCTCTCTTCCTGGCTTTGCTTTTCTTGAACATATAACTCTGAATAAAACAGCCACTGAGTTTTCCCTCAAGCACATTGGACTATAACCACTTCTGTGGTAGAAGCAGGACCAAGGACACTTGCTGAGTCTGAAAGGATGATCCCATCATTGCTCCCTCTTGGAACCCTTAAGGAAGGAGGTTCCAGTTTCACTGTGCAGATATGGTCATCACCACTAGCTTGGTCAGGACACTGAGTTAGTGGCATAATGGCATTTCCCTGCTCAGAAAGATCTTCCTACCAGTCACGTGGCAAGTTCAGAAGAGTGAACTAGTTCTCTCCCTTAACACAAAGGCAAAAGGCACGTTTTGTATTATAATGAAGTGGTCGAGGCACATGACACACCCTCCCTCCCCTCTGTCCCATCAGGAGCTGCATCTCATTTGCTCATGCTGCAGCCAAAGCTAAAATTAATACTCGCAGTCTCCACATAAGCTCCAAAAGCATCTTTTGCTATGGCAGAAGTGGGAGCTCATGAGCTTGTCTGAAGCAGAAATACTTTGCTGCAAACGAGCAGTGCAGGACCCTGTTACATAGTTCAGATACCAGTTTTCAGCATGTTGTCACATAGCAGTTCAGGTAACGTTGACCATGGGTTGAAGTTGCTGTCTAGAAATCTCATTATGGAGAATTAGTGTCTTCATATATGAGGTGCATCTTGTTCCTTACAGAGCAAGAACTCTTCATTAACCCAGTTGTTGGATATTCCCCAAAGGGCTTAGTGCGCTTCAGAGACATGCTTCTGACCTGTATTTGTAGCACAGGTTTCAGAGGGATTGCTTGCTCACTGCAGCCTCTTCATTTCCTAGTAAAGGAACTTTTAATGTTTTATTGCTGTGCGTGCACTGAAAAAGTGTGCCCCAGATGCATGGGATGGCTCTTCTTGAATGGCTCTGTTAGGTGATGTCAACAATGATCTCCTCACTGAAGCACCTCCAGTTGGTGGAATGGCACTAAAGAGTCAACTTCATTCATTCAGTTGACAAGTTGAAGTTTGTATTTATTCTGGCTGAAGCTACTTGCTCCAATGGTTGCTCTAAGAAGGGAGTGTTCAGAATGAGACTCCAGCAGTCACCCAATAAAGCAACAACGTGCTGCATCTTCTTACAAAATTAAAATACGTCAAATAGTAAGTTCCTGTCACAGTTCTTTCTCATCATTATCCAAAGGGTGGAAAATCTCTGGACAGGTTACAACTGAAGGAGCCTCTGCTTACACCAGCCTTGTACTGTACAGCAAGGGAGCTGGAGAGTGCATAAGTCTTAAAGCACTTAAGCTCTCTCCTTGCTCTCTAGCTAATTTTACAGATTATCAGAAGAAGAATGTGCAGTGCAGGAGAACTTCTCCCAAGGCAAAGAGACTGCTAAGACGCTGTGGCAAACACTGCATCCCTATAGACTTGTCACACCAGAGCAGGTGCACAACTTTGGAGGACGTTGCACTTGCCAGGGAAGTTCAGAAGGATATACTCTGGTACAGGAGCAGCTGACCGTGAGTTCTCTGCCTGCTGTCCCGCTGTGATCTGGTCACCAAAGACACAGGCATTACACCAGAGTGATGTTAAGTGCTTTAGCACAACAGTTTTGGGGTGTTGGGAGCTTAAGGAGAGATTCACAATCATCAAATCTGTCCTAAGAGACCCACTGTGACCCATCTTCCCTTAGTAAAGCAAAACCAAAATGTATATATTTGCCAAACTATGAAACTCATCTTCTGCATATGGAGAGAGAAAGAAATCACACTGTATTCAGAAGGGTTATAACTCCCTCCTCCCGTACCCCCATGAAGGACCACTCACCTCAACTCCTCTTGCTGCAGTCCCACAGGTAGTGTTTGGGCCTAGTGCCAAAAGCAAAGACACTTAAACCAGTCTTGTTTTAAAAGCTGAAGTTTGGGGCCAGAAAGGTGGGTGAATGAAGCGTGACCCTGCATAATGGGGGCACCAGCCACCATCACGTGCAGCAGAAGCTTTCACAGGGGACCACTTAGGGACCAGCAGCAGCTGTTTCCACACTATCACCAGTGGATGGAGATGCTCACTACTCAGAGCATGTGATAAACGCCCAGTTTGGGTCCCTTCTCTGCAAGATCTGCACGTTATGGCCCTCATCTGCCTGGGGGTTCCCTGAGCACCATTCCCCTCAGCCAAGCCACAAACCCTATAAACCACAAAGCATGAATTCCACCTCCCCGGAGAATTAAGGGGGAAATGAGCCGACATTTAAAACAAATTTAAGGTCATGTCAGCTGGAATATTTATGCTGATGAAGCAATACTTAAGAAGACAAGAGCAAGATGTCTAGAAATTGCAGATAAGGCAGTTAAAAGTCCTGCATTTCATAGGTTACTTAGCAAGAGTAAATAGACTCTTTGCCTGTAAAGGGCAAACAAAAGCAGACATGAAACCATAGGAAAGGAAGCAGGTTTACCTCAGTCTGCCCAGACTAAATGTAATAGTATCTTCTATGTCAAACGATATTTTTCTTTTGCTCAGAGAGATGCTTTCTTTAGAGATTGAGCAAGGAAAGAGCTAAACTTTCCCTGTTACTCATCACAATCTTTCTCTAGAAAAGCATAAACCATTCTCCAAAAATGAGGAGTTAGTTTGAGAGTATTAAGAGCTCCTCTGTTTTCTCTTTCTACAGTACCACAAGAGCCTCACAGTATGATGAGAAAAAACTTGTTAGCTGTCCTAAATTCCACATTTCTCGAAGTTTTCAGTCACTCATGCCAACCCTCTCCCTTCCCACAAAGTATCACAGACGAGGGGGAGTTGCTTGCTTGACTTTTCTCTCCAGACTATTACCAGGACATGGCATGAAAGAGGGGCAAGAGATGCAGTGGTGGCTGCCCTGTGCCTTGGCAGAAAGGGCCCTTTTAAAAGTCCCTGAACTGAAAGGAGTTGAGCTGCTGTTGTTGTTACAGCAAACAAAGCACAAATTGTTTTTAAGGAACACTCAGCAAAAAATGATACTATTTGTGCTTCTGCCTCACCCCAGCAGCCACGCTAGCTCACGTTCCTCCCACATGCAACTCTCCCAGCAAAGCCTGCGTACTGCGGGACACAATTTCACAGCAGAGTGGTGTGAAAGGGATATGAAGGCTGCTGTGGCCCCATCATCATGTTTACAGGCTTCACCTCAGCATTGCATGAGGGCCCATACAGAGTGCAAAGGGGAGGAGAGGCAGCCCTGGTGCAGGCACCCCTGCCACAACATTATTAGAGCATTCTTATATAGGTACATCCCGTATGGAGGGGTATATGTGTGTGAAAAACAGGACAGCTAAACCAGCCCAGGCAGAGCAGAATCCCCATATCCCTGTGCACCCTCTGCATCCTTACCTTCTGCCATTCCCCACACTGAGTCTATCTTTGATGTTCAACACTGGCTTTCAGGGAATTGCAAATCAGTTTGTAGGCATTACTGGAAGAGTTTAAACTCCTGTTTCAAGGGGGGTAGTGGCAGGTACTTCTAAATTAAAACCTCTGAGAATGTGGCTCCTTTGCATCCAGTGATAATCAATAACATTTAGATTAGAGTGCTTCATTTGTCTGCAGTGTTTTAAAAGCACAACCTCAGTGCCCTGGAACCCAGTCCTCCCTAATCATTCCTTCCAGCACATAGCTCTCTTCTGGACAGACAAACTTTATCACATTTAAGCAAAGGCTCTTGAATATCTATTATCTGCACTTACTTCCTCTCTTTGATCAGATGTAGCCCATGTGTCATAATTACATCAACTTTTTAATAGGCACCGAGTGCTGGTTTGCAAAGGGGCTGGGGAGAAATCAGCAGACGCAGAGGCAGCTAAAAGAGCAGTAAAGGGGTATTTGCAGGAAAGCAGAATGCAGAAATTATTTGCAAAGTTCCTCAGGCTCACACAGACCCTGAAGACTGATTTTTTTTCTTTTTTTTTTTTGCTGCCAATTTCATCTCTCCCCTTCTCTACCACTGCCCCAGATTCCTGGTAGAGTTAGGTTCCCTAGAAGGCTGAGTACAGATACCTTAAAGTGTTGTTCTGAAAAAATAAACAGCAAAACACATGCATGGTAGAACTGCAGGACAACAGCAGCAGAGCAAGCTTCTACCATTTAATAATGCCATTGCTGAGATCCCCAAATGCAGGTTTCACTCATTCTGATGCTTTAAAACACATAGTGAAAGTAAGCAAGAAGGTGGTTGCTTTAGGAATTGTAATCCCCAAGAAAAGAGGTTAAAGCCCATGGAAATTACTTCAGTGTAGCCTAAGGGAAGTTTAAGATCAGGCTAGAAAGATGTTTGTACTCTCTAAGGGCACAGGGAAGAAGGAGATGCACTCCAAGTCAAGGGGCCTAATGCATGATAAGGGCTGATCAGATCAAAAGTCATTTGAGATTCTAAACTTGTATTATCCTTCACCCCAAAGCCTGCACAGTCTGGCTATTTTGCAATAAGCATTTTAATGAGGAGACTGCTCAAAAGAAAACCCAGCAGTTCTTGGGCAGAAGGGGAAAGCTGGATTCACTGGAGGCGAGTTGGGGCTGACTACCCAGAGAGGAGACACGGCCATAGGTAGCTCCCGGGAGCACGGCCAACTCCAAAACACAGGAGGAAAGCCAGAATATTTCTTTCCTAAGCAGGCAATTAGCATAAGACACAGACAGAGGCAGCAATACAAACTGCAACTGTATAAGCAATATTAGGTGAGGTTGGGAGAGAAAGGGCTACAGGAGGCAGGGACAGAAAAGAGTTTCCAGCTTTTAGGAGGCAAAGACAGACAGTGCAGGCAGCTGCCAAAGCCACTGCTCCCTAGTCAGTATCTGCCCCTTCCATTATAAGGACTGGTTCAGTGCATGGAGGGTTCAGCACAGACCCATCTTGTGATGCAACATCCTGAACATTAAGATATTTTCAATAATTTAGTCAAACGAGGGAGTAGTTGGGGGTTTTGTTGTTGTTTGGGGAGGGTTGTTCATTTCTTTAGAGTTCTTCACTGCAACTTTACAGCAATTAGCTGGCACTGCAGCTATCCAGAATTTTTGCCTGCAATACGTAGAAACTGCCTCAAGACCCAGGGTTGCACTGCTACCTGCCAAAGAACTTCTTGGCAGCTTTTCCTCCAATAGAAGGGTCACTCCATGTTGTTCTGCCCTTTTTACTCCCTACAGCTATGAGCATGCTTTTCAGATGAATTTAGGCTGGGAAAATAAAGCCATTATAAGCTTACAAAATGCTCATATACAATAGATATTGGGAGGAAGAAGTTCCTGAAGGAGATGCTTTAAGTAGGAACAAGTTTGAGTTGACACCTTAAGGAATTGTTTACACGGGGAGATTTCTGCTGCCATTGGGCAATGCGTATCCAGACAGGTAGTGTTGCTTCCCTCCTCAGGTACTGCTCTGACTATGGAAAAAACTGTATTCCCCCTCCCACAAGAAGTCATGGTCTCTTTATTTGTGTGTGAGTTGGGACAGGGCCCCTGACCTCCCCTAGGAAGAATTTGGAGCCCTGGAAGCATGTAGCACACTGTAGGGCAAAGAAGCTCAAGAACTTATTTTTGTGTTTTTCCATTATAAAACGCTAGAACTAACATTGTATGAGCCAAAGGCTTTTTATTGAAGGTTCATTTGACACTGCCTAAATGTAAACTTAATAGAAATTTGAAGAATTAAGATATTTCTGCATTTGCTTGAGAAATAGTAACTAAAGAATGGTGCTTGCACCATCAAATAAGCAATATGGCGTATTTCCATGAAGAGGGGTTTTTGCTTCCTCTTTTGGAAAAGTAGTGATGTTGGGGCAGGGAGGCAAGCAGCAATCACCCCCAGTACTGTGCCAAATTTGTTTCATTTGTTATATATTTTCCCTTATGAAGCTCATACTGCAGTGAACAAAATGCATGAGGCCAGAATGCTGAACTACTAGCATAAACCATGAAATTGGTCTTTAAAGTTGATTGACATTCTCTCTGTTTCTCCTCCCTGTCAAAACAACAAAAAAAGAAAAGCACTACAGCCAACACCAAACCATTCAAGTGTCCAAAAAACACCAACCAAACAAAAGAGTTATTAAACTGAACCTCCCTGTTTGAAAATGCAAATAGAAGAGAATACAAGACAACATTGTTAGTGAGAGTCTTTGTTCCAGTGCCAGTGACACAGAGATGTCTCTCTTCTGACTCAGTGAAAAAGAATTACCAGAATACAAGAGATTGTTTGCAAGTGTAAAACAGTTCAAGAAATCTCAACTTCAACACTTGCAATTTATTTAAAACACTTTGCTTTTGCAATTACTCTGCCTGAGGAAGCACGTAGCACAAGCAAGACTATCCTGAGAGTTTAAAAGCTATTTTGTAGATTAGCTAGTTTGTAAACACCACAGAAGAGGTCTTTTTCCTCTCATAACATATATCCTTGCTGTAACTTTTATACCTTATTTCCTACAACCTCTTCTTCCTCTGCTAAGAAAGCATTATTGTATGCCACAGCAAAAACCTAAATAGCGTCTTCACTATCTGCTTCTCATCTTGTGAGCACTTTTAGCAAAATAAAGAGGCAAGAGGAGTATTACATAGATGTTTTTCTTGGAATTTGTCTTTTGAACTCGCAATGTTTTGTGTCCTATCAGCTTCATCTCAAGTTGCTCCTATCACTCCATCCCTTCATCCTCAAACTTCCAGCCCAAGGCCAGCACAGGTTCTGGAGGAACCGGCAGTTAGCAGTAAATGATATGTCCCATTAGAGTTATGCGCTATGATCATGTTACTCTATTGCTTCTAGCATATTCCATAGGAGTTGTTTAAAACATTAAATCAGGAGCTGAACATTCAGCATTTAATGGCATGTGCTAATGTTTTGCAGACCTCACTCGACGCGTCACAGAACTTAAGCATAACCCTGTATGAACAGACCACACTGAGACTTAAAGCTGAGATTTAAACCACATGGTAACCAATATCTCGTTCTAACTGTTTTAAGTCTGACAAAGTTTAAAGAAAACAAAGACAAGGTCATCACACAAGCATTGTCAGATACCAGCAGTAAGTGATACAGCCACCCTATCCAAAATAAAGGGAGGCAGTCGACATTACTGTGGGCAGGATTTTCCATTTATGCTGCCTGTGAACACACAGGTACACTAAGCTATACTTTGAGCAACTTAAATTGTCACTACTTGAGTTAAACAGTTCACATCAGTGCTCGTCTGAGCGGCACAGGTGATGTCAGCAGAAAAAGTTTTGACAATCTGAACCAAGCAGCAATTACCAGACTTTCAAAATCTTATTTTCCCAGGCTCAGCCACTGCACACAGTGTGGTCAGACCCACCATCCCAGGATCTGCATCCCCAGCATGCCTGCACAGAGGCATAGTGGGTCAAGGAGCCCCTCTGTACCAGATTCCTTTCCAGCCAGGATCAGATCTTGCCTTCCAACACCAACCCCACACACACAGTGCTCTTGGTTACTGTTCTGGTTTTTGTTTTTCTTTTAACACTAAGCCATACCAGTCCCAAAAAAATATTAAGCCAATAACCATACAGCAGAGCTGTAACCACTGATTATTTTCATTGCAAAAAGCTGTTTATGAGATCACAAGCCTACATTAAGAGACAATACTTGAAGATCTAATACTCTGAATTAGTTTAAAAAAATTTAGAGAAAAACCCAACAGAGGCCTGCTTTCTCAACTCATGCAATACCAAATACAGCCATACTAGTAAAACCAACAGCAATTTGCCCCAGAATTGGCAGCACTTTGCGTTTAGCTCAAATCCTTACCCGTCTAACTGCTATAATTGTTTAATATTAATTTACACACACATCTTCCAGATGCAAAGGCCGGTTTTCCATGCCCAGAGTGCACTGCCCTGGTGCAGATGAAACGTGACATGTGAGAAGAGAGAAGAAGAGGAAGGTTTGATTCTCCAACTATTTAACTTCCTCAAAGATGCTATTTAACTGCACCCAGAATGTTTGGCTCAAGCACAGCAATACCCTTGCCAGACAGACAAGCCAAGGCTCTGCACTCGCAGCCGACCGCACCATGTGTCCCACATTGCTGGTGACACGAAATTGTACCTCGGGACTCTTTCACTCCTCAACTGCAAACAGCCATTTCCGTAACTCAGACAGCAGCTGTTCTGTCACACATGAAACATGATATAAAACCAGGAAAAAAAGAAGAAAATATCAAACTTGAGGGAGGTTGGGTAGGTGGGAAGTACATAATGAGCTCTGATTTGGCCAGGGCACCTCAAGGATTTCACTTTCAGGTTCTGCCACCTAATTATGCAGATGAGATTCTCCCCTGTCCTACCAAAACCCAGCAGCACACCTCCCTTGCACCATCAGGTGTCACTAGTTCATCTCATCTCACCCTTCTCTTCCTTCCCCACCAGAAATACTCTATAGCACTGCCCAACTTGGGAATTTAGACTTTGGCATCATTAGTGGGAGGAGTCTCAAGTATTCATAATATGAATATATTCTCTATTTTAAAAAAAACCCAAAACATAGAAGGTGGGTAGTGGTTTTTTTTTTCCTTGTTCCTATTAAGCCAAGACCCCAGCCACCTTGACTTACTATTTCTCTTATACTGCTCCCTAATTCCCCCACATAACTACCCATCTTCACACTGCATTAAAGATAAATCATGTCCCCTAATTCATGAGCAGCTTCAGTCACCACATCATTAGAAATCACAAGCACACCTGAAGGGTAGATATGTTTTTTAAAGCTTTTATAATTTCATACTTGGCAAAGAAAAATATCTTTGCAAGGAATTCATAAAAATTAGGCATTTATTAGCATAAACTGTTCAAATTAATGAGGCAGACGTAAGTGTGGACTAAAGGTTTAGAACTGAGCATCACATTCAATACAGCTTTTTTAAGTTTCATATGAAGATTTAGAACACCCAATAAAGAGCCCTTAAAGAGATAAGGTATTTTTAAAAAAAATCCTATAGACTCAATTCAAAGGCTGTATTAAAGGCCTGCTGTTTGTTGCTACTTAAGTGTCAGATGTGTGGTTTATAGTGCCTGTAAAATTTAGGCAGTGAGAATACCAAAATGAACCAAAGGAATGAAAATCTAGTTAACACATCTCTTAACCATTAGCTTCCAAAACTCAGAGGCAGTCCTTGATCAAGCCCATGTGTTTTAAGGAGAGAACATCCTAGAAATTGATAGAGGGCATTAATATAATTAAAGCTCTGGGATTTCTTCCTGGTTAGTAGCTGAATTGTTGAAATGGCTGAATGTTGCACAAAACCTGTAAATAAAGGTATTGTCTAGCTATCTGTGAAGTTTTGGGGTTTTTTTTGCTCAGCAGGGAGCGGACTGGCTTGAGGAAATCAGACAGAACTATTGCAACAGCAACACTCAAATAATACACTGAGCTGATGCTAGACAAATGCTATGACTTAACACGAACTGCAGCACTCTCCCACACCTAGTTGGATGCAAATGCCACCTTCCACAACACTAATGCCCTGGGTTCTTAAAGTTCTAGGAAACTCATTCAGATAATTGCTTTAACATCAATATTAAACTGACCTCAATATCTAACCATCGCAGCAGATGCCAATGTAAGAATCCAAAGAACTGTAACTCAGCAGCCTACTGTAACAATCTGCAGATATATGCTATGATTACAAGCAACTGTAACAGAGCTATCACAGCAGCAAATTCAAATACATTTCAAAAGTCCAGGAGTAAAAAAGTTAAAAAACAAAGCCAAGCCCCAAAGGAAGTCTTGGAAGCAAATTCAAATGGCAAGGGGCAAGAGGAAAACGTGGCCCTGTAATATCATCAGAAAAAATGCAAAAAAATTTCAAGGTTAGACTCTGCCCGTCCATGTCCAGTCATAGGTCATTAGGAGCGTTTTCCCCTTGAGAAAAGGTTACCACATTAAAAAAGGCAATGTATATTGACTACTTGCTGAGTGTCTTGGGCCCACCCCTTTTTTTCATCAAACAGGGCAGGTATCACTGCAACATCACCTCATAACAATGGACAGACATCAGATTTGGTCCCCTACAACTAAACAGGCTATTTCTGTGGACAAGTCTGATCTTTAGAAGTTCCCTACAAAGACTGTAGATGTTCATTGTGATGGGCACATCTAACCAACCAGAACCAGAGCCAGATCATTTCAAGAGATCACTTAAAAGCCATCACACGAGTACTCTCAATTACTGGTGATCCAGGCAAATTCGAACCTGCGATTTAGAGGTGAAGAGCTCTCTCATTACCAGTCATAAAGACTGTCTGGTCTCCTACTCCCTGATTAAAAAAAAATGGTGCATGCAGTGCATCATCCATCAGAATTAATCTAGCCCCATTTGATGAGTGCTTTTAGAGGAGAGAGGGGAAAAAAGTAATGAGGATTCCATGAAATAATCCAAGTGGGGAAGAATCCCCAAACCCTCCATCCATTTTAGCTTCAGAACAACCTTTTCCTCTTTGGGGGCTGAAACCAGGAGCCCACCATGAGGGCTTATTGGCCACCGATTTCATAGAATCCTAGAATGGTTTGGGTTGGAAGGGACCTTAAAGATCATGCAGTTCCAACCCCCTGCCATGGGCAGGGACACCTCCCACCAGACCAGGCTGCTCAAGACCCCATTCAACCTTGTCTTGAACACTTCCAGGAAGGGAGGATTCTACAACTTCCTTGGGCAACCTGTGCCAGTGTCTCACCACCCTCATTGTGAGGAACTCCTTCCTAACGTCTAATCTAATCTTCCCCCTTCCAGTGTAAACCCATTCCTGCGGCGCTGCCCCAGCCTCGGCTGGCTTTCCTCCACCCCACCGCCCGCGCTGGGACAAAGGGCCGCTATTGTCCCCGGCTACGAGGGCTCCGCATTCCCACGCAGCGACACCAACCCCTCCCCTCCCCACGGGGACCCCAGTGGAGGCGGCGGTCCCGCCCCTACCTGAGCTGTCCATGGTGCTGGCGCCCTCGGCGCGGTGCTGCGACGGCTGGTGCCGCGCCGGGCTCCGGCCGCTCGCCCCCGCCGCCGCTGTGCTGGCCCCGGGCTCGGCCCCGCCGCCCTCAGCGCCGCTGTCCACCAGCTGCAAGGATTCATAGCCGTCACTGCCTGGCTTCTTGCGGTAGCTCCCGAGCAGGCTCATGGGCGAGCCGGGCGGAGAAACCTCTGACGCCGCGGGCAGGAGGGGAAGAGAAGGGCTCCGTCCCGTCCCGCCCTTCCCCTCCCCTCGGGGCGGCCGCCCTCCCTCCCCTCCCCGTACCCGGTGCCGCCCCCTCCCGCCCCTCCGAGGCCCGGAAGCAATCGCGGAGGCCACGGGCTGGCGGTGGTTCAGGCGCTCGGTAAAAGCATCTTCTAATTAATTATGTCTCGAGGTGACGGTTATTGTGTGTAGTTCGGGGCGCCGCAGTATAAAAAGGACATCAAGCTGCTTGAGAATGCCCAGAGAAGGCCACAAAACTGGTGAAGAGTCTGTGAGGAGCAACTGAAGTCACTTGGTCTGTTCAGCCTGGAGAAGAGGAGGCTGAGGGGGAACCTCATTTCAGTTTACAGCTTCCTCACAAGGGGAGAAGGAGCAGGCGCTGATCTCTTCTCTCTGGTGACTGATGACAGGACTCGAGGGAATGTCAGGAAGATGTGCCAGGGGAGGGTTAGGTTGGAAATAAGGAAAAGGTTTTTCACCCAGAGGGTGGTGCAGCACTGGAACAACTCCCCAAGGAATCAGTCAGGGTGCCAAGTCTGACAATATTGGAGAAACACTTGGACAATTCCTCAGGAGTGAATGTTGGGATTGTCCTGTGCAGGGAGAGGAGTTGGACTCAGTGGTCCTTGTGGGTCCCTTCCAACTCAGGTCATTCTATCATTCTGTGAGACACGACTGTGAAGCAATAGTGGTTGGGGCAGTTTCAGCAGGGAAGGGTACTCCCAACTGCCAGCTACTACAAGCCATTAGTTAGCAAAAAGTGCTGAATCTACACGGTTTCCTTTTCTGGGGCTGCTGCTCATGTGCTTTGGCAAACATATCCCTCTCCCAAATGAAGTCCTTCAGCTCGGAGGGTTCAGCTGTACAGCTGGCATGAAGAGTTCTCGAAATAGTGACCGACATTAAGATCTTTCTATCACACCAGCAAAAGGTGCATTCCTTGGGAACGGGCCAAGGTCACTGACTTAGAGCTGACACAGCCAATTCTGTGGTCTAAAGGAGGAGGAATGGCACAGTAGTTCTCCAAAAACCTAAAGAGCATCTGTTATTCAGTGTAACACAGTATCTGGCTGCAGGCAAACAAGCAGAGGGGCTCCAGAGCAGCACTACCATGTCACAGCAAGCACCATGGGATGCATCAGCAACCCCAGCTGCTGGCTTAATACTGGTAGCACCCAGCTGAAGAAGCACTACCACACATTGCTAAACCGTTTTTGTTGTTGGGTCTTGCCAATCTGTTTTTAGCTTTTCACATATAAACAGACTGTAGACCAACACAAAGCATGTCCTTGAACAACTGATGAGACGTACCTTGTTTGACATATTTTGCAGGCATGGCTAGCAGATCATAATTTCATTGTATACGGAGCAGAGGAACTGAGGGATGCTTCAGGGGAAATGACCACTATTAAATTATTCTAAATTCACTTTTTTTTTTTTTACTTTATGGAAAAACAAAGGCCAAAAGAGGTCATGGCATCCAGACATAAGTATGCCTTCAATCTCTTACAGAAACCATGCAAAGTACTCAGCTTAGAAAAACAGTGTGGGTTTACTTCTAAAGCAATAGCATCAACAAGAATTTCTGTAGCAATAACCGTAATTTGAAATATTACTGACACTTGGCTTAAACTTTCCTGCTTAACACTCCAAAGCAGTGGGCATCTGGTACAGTCATACCTCGTCATGTGTTATTGTTTATATAACTCCTGCAATTTTATATTACAGTGCAGACAAGGTACATATGTGACCCAGAATTGTCTTAGAAAAAAATCTAAACAGATTTACAAGCAGCAAATGAAAATGAACTAATCTGACATAAATAGTTAGCAGTTAGCAGGTGTAACAGCTTGAACTCAAGGTTAGAATTGTGTGTTTCCTACCCCTTCATTGCTGGGCTCTTAATATGCTGGTTTGTATGCAGCAATCCTTGCCATTAGGAATGGGTCTCGCTCCCTCTTGGCACCCATGTACAGCAACGTAATAAAAAAAAAAATAAAAGCACAGGTATTTTTTAAGAGGGATCATGTCTTTTAGTCTCTCCTTGTCAACCCAGGATACAACAATTTTTGTGCTTTAGAATTAAAATGGTGAAACTGAGGGAGGAGGGGGAATGTCTAGTGAATTTTCAGATATTTTTCTTGGTCAGATAACAACCTGAACACACAAAACAGGCTCTCAGGTGAAGGGGGCACTATGTAGCATTTCCATGACTACTCAAGCACACTTGCACTGGAGGCAAGTGCAACCTGTTGGAGGGAACAAGAGGGGGAACCTGGCACGACAGAACATCCTACAAAATCTATGCCCATTCTTAAACTGTAGTCTGTGGTCTCTAGCCTGCTCTGCTGCCTTTATCCATCAACCCAAGAAGTTCAGCTTAGGTAAAACTTCATATCCTAAATCCAGAAGTCATCTCTCACACTGGTGAGCAGCAAGGGTCTGTCTGCTTTAGGCAGCAAAAGGAAAGTCCAACTGAAAATGTTGTCATGAAAAAAAGCGTACAAGCAAGACAAGATTTTGACTCTAGCAGGAATTATAACTTGCCCTTCTCCAAGTACCAGAGCAGGTCCAGAAGTTATACTTCCCCAGCCAGTGTTTCAGTGTCACTGCCCATCAGAGCCTCACAGCATGTCTTTCGCTCAATGTTTCCTACTCAATGTTGATGCCACTCTCATGTCTGTAAAGACAGAGTGCAGTCATACTTAGAAAGAAAAAAAAAATTGTTGAATCCATTATTAATTAATTTCCACATTTGTCCCTGATTTTGGGGCATCATAGCTTTCTTTCCCTCAAAGGAGTCCTGAAGGGGAATCATGACCATACCCCACAACTCCAGGAGAAAGAGGGTTCTGCAAGACATCAGCACATGCACTAAGTAGGGACAGAGCAGCTTTTCCAGGGGATCTCAAGGCAGAAAAGGAAGGAAGAAACAGACTGCGAAGTCCCATCCTTGCTTGTAATTACCGTCACTTCAAACACAGAGAAGTAGCACCTGGTTAAAGCTGCGGATTTTCTAGCCCTATAGGGGCTGAGAGAAAGCATAAAGTAATGTCCCCTCTCCCCGATTCTCCCCTTAAGTTAGTCACAAGACTTCTCTCTTTTGTATATAACATTCTTTATCCTGTAGATCTCAAAAAAAAAACCCAAACCAAATAGTACATTAAATTCCAGATGACTTTCAAGAATAAGAGTAAAGAAAGAATGATCTAGGGAAATAGCTACTTAGAAAAATTCATTAACATCCTTGAGGATTTATTGAGCAGTGGCCAATGATACTACAGAATATAGTTGTGCTGTGTTTGAGTGGTAAGGCTGGAGGTGCCATGAAGGCTGTGGGAGATGTTATGCTAAGGAGAGTCATACGTTGATCAAGACTCGAGAGATACAAACTCTCTCTCCATTACTGACATTGAAAAAGTCAATTGACTCACCAATCTCTAACTCTGCTTTTCTTGTCTGGGTTGCAGCCTCTCCTGGGTAAAGTCTCCTTTTGTAGCTGTAATCAAGCACCAACTATACTGAGGTTCAATTTCATTTTTTTTTTCACCTCTCTTCCGAACAGATGGACAATTAAGGTGAAATATTATACCTTTAATTCTTCATGAACACATTGAAACTGTGGAGCATTGCAAGAATTGCAAATGTAGCTTGAAAATTAATTTAATAGCTAAAGTAACACCTTTAAAACTAAACAAACTAAAAATATTTTTCCAGATTTACTCAACTGTGAAAATGATCTTTCCTTGCATAAAGTATTTCTGCAAGGAATACAAACTCAGCTGTATGTACATAGGTAAGGATATGGGAAGTATCACCTATGCTGTATGATATGGATGGCTAACACCACCTAAAAAAAATGCATTTGTTATTAAGAAAAATAAGACTTGCTCCATCAGCTTTCATGTTTCTTGAGCAGATTTCATATTTCCGCTTTCAAACTGCTCGTACTGCTGCATGGGGTAGCTCCTTCTCTCTGTAGCCAAAGCTACAATAATTTCTTTCCTGTTTCCTGTCTCCTCATGCACCTTGTGCCTTGCAGTGGAACACTTAGCCATCAAAACATGCTCTAGAGAATTAACATTTTTTTGCCTTTTCCCTCTTCAAAGCACTGAAATCCTAATAAAATAAGCTTAATTCACAGGCTTCTGAACTTAGGCTACCTTCAACATTCCTGTAACAAGTACTCTATGAAATGGGCTTTCAAAAAAACCCCAGCGTAAGCTCTTTAATTCTGCTTACCTTCTTTGAAACCTTGCAAGGAGCACCCATGACGTTCAGCCACAGTCATGTTCTGGAGAACCGTTTAGCAACCTAGTAACCAACCCCATCACACATTACCTCATTATCAAGAATCTGAGCTGTGCTCTGAGACTTAAACACCTGTATAAACTGAAGCAGTCTGATAAACTTTTGATGGTCTAAAAAATAGCAACCACTACCTTTCTATGTTTATTTGGTACCCAGACCTACAGCACAGCCATTGCCATACACAAAGAGAGCAAGGTACTGCTTAAGACTGCGACACTTAACCTAGCTAGTCATAAAAAATTTGGTGTAGTACAAGCATCGTTCCTGTTCTAAGTCTAATTTGGCATAGACACAATTTTTAGTGCTGTCAGTTCTGTCTTAGCATCACATTTACCCCTAGAAGACCCACATCCTGATAAAAACACAGACCAAACCTAGATCCTAGACCTTACACAGCTGCCATGCTGAGCAGCTCAGCGCCATTGGGCAGGGAAGAACACACCCCACAGGAATCAGCTCTAACCCTTAAGCCTACAGTACTCTTCTAGCAGGAAAGCAATAGTATCATCACATCTTTCAGTTGGACCTTTCCTCCTGGACTTGTCCCACAGCAGTTTACTCTGGCAAGTACATATTTCCCTATGCTTTTGGTCAGTCCTACTGCCCACCTTCCTAGGGAGCACTGACACTGGTATTTCCACTCAGAGGTTGCTCAAGACTTCCACAGCTGCCAGTATTTTCAATAAGAGCTATTTGTTTAACTCTGGGTAAGCAACTCTGACTGAACTGATTACAGCCAGCAAGCTCCTTCTCTGGGATGGACCACCTCAGTTACCTTTAGCGAGTAGCACAGATGAACTGCAATGCCACAGATAAAAATATCTTATTTTTTCTATTTTGCTTTTGTCCTGGTGTGTTCAAACATAAAACAAAGATTTTAAAATCTTAAGACATATAGCATCATTTCAAGTAGCTATAAGGAAGTCTTGCCTCTTGAATGCATCTGCTGCTCTCCATTCAACTCACCTGATTCTTGTCAGCTGAGAAGAGTATTGCATTTCCCTCCTTATGAAAGCTTAGTACAGCAAGGAATGAAAGCAAAGCTATGGTGAGGGCCAAAATAATTCCACCTCAGAGGAGGGTCATAGGTTTTTTGTTGGTGTTTTTTTTCAAAGGCACCAATTCAGAAATCGTAACAGCTAATGAAGGTCATCAGGAAGCTTTGTGATATCACCTGTTTTGCTTTACTTCTTGTCCTAAGAAAACCAGAGCAAAAATACCTCCTCCTGTCTTCCCATCAAAACTGCAGTTGTCAAATCAGTCTCAGCCTTTACAAGAGTTCAGTTTTGTGCCGTTTGGCACAAGGAGGACATTGAGGTGCTGGAGCTTGTCCACAGGAGGGCAATGAAGCTGGTGAAGGGTCTGGAGAACAAATGTTATGAGGAGCAGCTGAGGGAACTGGAGTTGTTTATCCTGGAGAAGAGGAGGCTGAGGGGAGACCTTATTGCTCTCTGTAGCTACCTGAAAGGAGTTTGTAGGGAGGTGGGTGTTGGTCTCCTCTCCCAAGTGACAAGGGTTGGGATGAGAGGAGATGACCTCAAGCTGTGCCATGGGAAGTTTAGGCTGCATATTAGGAAAAATTTCTTTCCTGAAAGAGTCATGAAGCACTGAAACAGGCTGCTTAGGGAAGTGAGGAAGTCACCATCCCTGGAGATGTTCAAGAAAATGTGTACATATGGCACCTGAGGACATGGTTTAGTGGGCAAGGTTGTGTTGGGCTGACTGTTGGACTGGATGATCTTACAGGTCTTTCCAACCTTAATAAATCTGTGATTCTAAAAGGTAATGAATAAATTTTTACATGCACAGCCAAAGGATTTACCTTACAACTCATCTCTGAGGCCAGTTTAGAAAAAACAGCCTTCTAAACAATCATTTTCTCTAAAAATAGCCAGATCCTCAATCTGGGACTGCCTTGAACTTAGGCTGAGTCCTACCCTGTTGTGGTGTTAGCCAGACTCTCCCTCACTCGAGGAAGAGCTTTATCATAGCAGTGGCAATGGCTGCCAAAACAAAACCCCAGAAACCAACTTCTTGTAATTCTGACTCCTGTAGAATAAGCTCTTCACATTTCCATGTGCAGATAAGATGTGGGTCAAGCACAAATGATTTTGGGGTATATGTGACCTGTACAGCAGGGATCACACTTCTTGTCCTCTCATCTGGAGGCTCCATTCATTACTTCAGCAGTGCTGTGGGCTGGCCAGGAGCATCGATTCCCATGCTTTACTCTGGGAATGGGAACATGATTGCAAAATGAGTGCTGGCTCTCAGTATAGAGCCAGAAATATGATTTCAAAGCAGCATCCAGACTTGTGCCAAGAAACAATAAGTGGTATTTGGACTAGAGTCAAGGATGCCCTTTTTCTGTATGTGGAATATGGTGTCCATGCCTGAGTTTGGTGAAGAAATAAGGAGCTATCACAGCCTACATATGAGCAGTGGCCATGCCATACTTGATGCAGCATAGCCTATGTTACTGATGTGGGATGCAGTGAGTTGCAGATAAATAGGGCTGTTTATCGGGATTCAGATGGAGAGAGGGGTCAAATGATCCAATCCTTTGTTGAACACCCCTGATATTCAGAAAATTCCAAACTGGCTGTTACTGTCTTCTTCATCTCTAATGAAAAGCAAATGTGGTCCTGAGAAAGTTTCAGTGTTAAGCCTTTTCTTTCCTTCATCAGAGGAAGCCTCGAGCCTTTGCTGTAGCAAAGCCTGACTGCGATACTCTGCACCTTGGTGACAGCTTCAGCAGCTGAAGCTCCAGTGAGCGTGCTCTTCAATGGATGGGCACTGAAGAACTTATTCACAAGTGTTTGTCAACCACAGGCTGTGATTTCATTTCAGAGGTGTTCACAGTCCTTATGCAAGCATCTGTAGAAGGGAACCTGTGATTGGCAGGAATGCTGATGGCAGAGAAAGCATTGCAACCACTCCTACAAAATTGTTGCTTCTGGTCATAGTACCAAAACTTGACTACAATTATCCTGAGAGTGTCTGGGGAATGTGAGAGGGACAGTTCCACTGTGCATTATCAAGAACCTTAGCAAGGTTGTGCTTGCCTTGCTTACCTGCCAAATCAGCTGGGGTAAACTGGTGAGCCTGCACAGTTGCTTATCATTATTTTGTTTTCCAGTGACACTAGGATGTGTTTGACTCTGTTATTATCTTCTTTCCCATCTTTTCGTCTCCGTGACAACACACATCATTAAGTGTATTGCTATGTTTGCGTATTTTTTATTTCTTGTCTTTTAGTCTTGTTAAAGTTCTGTCAAGGGTGATACACAACTTACTCATTCCAGCCCAAGACTTTGTTTCAGAGTATTCAAGGATTTGACTGGCTCCTCAGCAATGCTGAGCTGTGGAGCTGCTTGCCAAAGGCTGTTATAGATGCTAAAAATGTGCATGCTTCACAAAAAGCATGGAGAAGTGTATGGGGAAAACAAATCTATAAGAGGCTATTGAATAGCTTATCACCATTCACTCAGGAAGTCCTCAGCCCGCAAACTGTTGAAAAATTGGAGGCTGTACAGCCATTCATACAATGCCTCACGCCAAAATCAGATATTTATGTAAAAAACAGATATTTCGCTGCCTAACTACCATTCATTCATCATTTCCCATTCACTGGGAGGTAAGCGGCTAAATATTAAGAAAAATCTGGGCAGAGCCCTCCTAAAACCTGTTTGTGAGCTTGCAAAATATGCATATGTGTAATCCCCATTAGAATGTAAGGTCCAAGTTCGAAAACACACAAATATTTCCCTTAGCAAAAAGAGAAGTTCTATATTCATTAACTGAGGCAGAGGTGGGCCTGTCGTCGGTGCTTCAGAAAGATCTCAGTTTTCTATTAAACCTGCCTCTTGCGACTTGCAATGAGTTGCAAACCTGAATTACTTAGGCCATGTACTTACAATGCAGATTGCATTAACACTTCATTCTACTATGTTTAAATTAATATCGTGCCCACATTTTTTTAATTTTAAACACATAGAAAAAGTCCATAGTGTAATTTTGAATTTCTTTCCAGCAGGTTATTGTTTGCTTTGAAAAATGGCTGTTGTTATAAAACAGGAGAAAAATTACATGAGCAAATGAGTCATCATGAGGTAACTTCAGCTACTGCTGCTATGGTCAGGGTCAGACTCCAGCAGCAAATAATGTAATGAAAACAGTCAGGTCATTGCTGTCAGGTATCTGACCAGGGATTCCTCAATGTAGTGAGCCTTCCCATGAAGGGAAACTACAGCTGGCATTGCCAGCCTGTGCCAATGGCTGTTGCCCACTTCACTCAATCCTGTCACTACTTCATTTTAGGATGTATGGGTTGAGGGTTTCCTTTGGGAGAACAGGCCAGGGCTTCAAAGTGATGATTTCTCTTGGATGGATTTGAAATTGAGGTCTGTCTAACAAAGGGTAGGAAAATACAGATGGGTCCAATAGCACATGAAAGTTTGCCAGAGACCCGACGCATCCCCATTAAAGTGGTTCCACCTTCTTACAGATTTTGGTAATGTATTTTTTTTTATCTTATACTAATAGGAAGAATTATATTCTTGGAGCTTTGTTGTTCTGGTTGCTATTTAAACATTAAAAAATGGCGTCTGTCTCAGCTCACTGTATCTACTGGCTTACAGGTCCTGCATCCCACCTAATTGATGCAGTTTGAGTTCAGAGTTATGACTGCTTGTCGTTCCAAAGTAATACTCAAGCAAACACTAGTAGGCTGCATATGTTCCCTCCCACAATTCTGTTTTCAATCCGCAGGGCACTCTGCAGTTTTGGAAGAATAACTTGGATGTAGTTCAAGGGAAGAGACGCACAGTTGCATTGGCGTGGGAGTAGTTTACGGCGTATCATCATGACTTTGGATGCAGGCTGTACATTCAGTGGTCCAGGACCCTGAAATGTGGTCTTCAGCCACATTACAGCCACTTTAAGCAAGTCAGGGAGCATGGTTGGGTATGAATGCCCTCAATCTTCTCCTGGTAACCCATTTGCACCTTGAAAGGTAACAAACCCCACTTTGCTACTTCCTACAACACTAACTGAATCATCCTCTGGTGAATGCCACAGCTTGGTCTGGAATGCCTTCAAGACACCAAGCAACAGAAAAGCTTTGTGAACACCCAAATGAAACATGTTTGATATAGCAGAAAGGGTTCAAAGCAATCTTCCTCTCACAACTATGCATCCTGCGCTGCTGTGAGAGTTCAGTGAGAGCTGCTCCGCAACACGGGATGCTCTCCCCAAGGCTGCAAACAGCCCTGGATGAGGGGCAGGTGATGGAGCTGGAGGAAACTCAGGGCTCCACCCAGATCCAGCTGAGGTTTTCAATACCATTTAGGACAGGAAAGAATTCATCATCACGTGTGATAAATTACTCAGAAAGTAGTATTGCAGGGGTTAGTCTATACCATGTGACTTTAAAATAATTATGCCATTTGGCTCCCAGGCTGGGAGTTATGCATAGATGTGCTTCAGTTTAAATATCTTCAAAATTCTGTTGGGGTAGAAAACAAATGCCTTGAGTAAATGTGTGCAGAGACAGAGAGCCTGCCTGCAACCTACCCCACAGTGCCTGGGCTGGGCTAGTGCTCCCACGCCTGGGCAAAGACCCATGCAGAGGTGTCGTACCACAGAGAAACCTTCGCTAGCTAAAAAGCAAACTGATCTTTCTGTAAAGTTTTCCATGAAAACTACTACTTGGAAAAGGAATTCAAATGTTTAGAGTTTGGGGTTTGTTGTTTTTTTTTTATTATTATTATTCAAAACACGGTCTAGGGAAGAGAATAAATTTCACAGCAAAACCTTCATTTCAGGGGATTTGGAGAAAATCCTGGCCCTCCTCTCAGTCTTATGGCATGATTTTATTCTGCACATGCAATTTCTCCATCTCTCTGCTTCCCAGCCATGGTTCAGGGTTGCAAATGGTACCATTTCACATCCTTATTAGTTCTGGTTACTGAAGAACTTATTCAGGAGCAAGAAATCCATATGTTGTTTGCAGTGCCTATCGAAACAGGGCCTCATACACCATTGCAATGTGAACTACCATAAGAGTTCATAAAATATTTTTTTATTATTTAGTATAAGGGGTAATATTTATATCATTTGAATATTGAGAGCTTCCCACAGGTGTTTTATCTACCCCTGAGAAAGCATCTGTAATCTAATTTTTATAGTAGATGGAAATTACAATACCCTGGTCTGGTACAGTCACACCTGGGATTTCCAAACTCTGTTCTCTACAACCAAAATTTTTTCTTCTCCAAATCTGAGCCCTGCAGGATGCCACACATCCACCAAAGATCAGACCCTCATGAGCAGCTCTGCAGTAGTTTCAGACATCTCCCCATCACAGAAGCGTCCCAGGAGCAGCCACCCCTTTGGGGCCAGTCATTTGTTATAGATGCTCAGGTTATACGTTTTGCTACATCTCTTGAGTGCTACTAATGCTAATTCCCTTTGCAAGACGAATTTCAACCACCCAAGCAGAGCTGGGTTTGCAGTAAAACATGACTCTACGGTGTCAGTATTGAACCCACAAGCCCCCGAAGCCCAGTTTTGATCCCAAAACCCAAGCAGCACTTGTGGGTACCAAACTCTGTACCACTGAAGTCCAGTGATTCCCTTTTCCATTCAGCCCCAGGGCTGCCACCATATTTTTGCAGCAAAGCGGGATGGATTTTAGCAAATCCTGCCTAAAAATCCAGCTTTGAGGACTCGTGCAAAGCACCACAGTGAGTGCAGTGGGAGGCCCCGGGATTAATCTGCAGCAGGGCAAAGCTGTCCGCGAGGCGGATTAGTCGGGTCAGCAATTAAACATTGGTGCTTACACTGCCAGTGGCGGGCAGGAAAAACCTGGTGCTCAAGGACAAAATGCGGTTCCTCCTTAATGGCTGCAGCCGCTCCGAAATGCTGCAGCTATCGGCTGCGAGTGTTTCTGGGGCCATAAACAAGCCGGCTGTGTCGCGGCTGGCTAAATATAGTACAGCTTGGGTTGCCTTCATGCTGTCTGTGTCATCTGAATTCCTTGGTACACTGACTCTAGTCATTTATTTATTTCTCAGGGAAGGCTATGACTAAGAGAAATCCACAGTTGAAGGGATATAAGAAGATGGAGGCCCTAGTCCAAATGCAGAAGGTGAATAAAGTCTGTAGTTTGCATTCCTGGGGGCCTGTCCAAAATATTCCTCACCAACCTCCTCTTCCTTCTCCTCCTGCTCCTCCTCTCCTTGGCAGTATCCAAAATAAGATTCTAATAATGATAGCAGCAAATACATCAGCAAGACATTAAGTATGTCCTGATTTAAAGTGGCAGTGCTTCCAAAGTGATGCCAAGGGGGACAAACCCATCCCTGAAGCAGCAGCACAGTGGGGAGCAGGCAGCCCTTTCCCTGCCCTCCCCTCCCGGGGCACCTGTCTGGGGCTGCCTTAGCAGGACTGAAACAAATGCAATGATGTATGCATTTAGCTACATATTTTTCCTTCTTTTCTGGCCCAAAGCAGGATTTTTATAGGGAATGCAGCTCTGTGTTTGTCTTGGCATAAGAGAATGGGGGAGGGGAGGGGGAAGGGGGTGTTGAAGGTCAGCATCACAGTGGATGCACTGCAAAAAGCTGGATATCAGTATCTCATAGCAGCATTTATATACTCACATATGCACCCAATTACCCTTCCTGTAAGAAGCACAGCTATGTTCAGACATAAGCTACATTTATTATCTAAAGCCTGGAAATCACTTAGTTTTTCTTCGTTGGAGGTAATATGCCCAAATGGTTTTCACAGTGCGAAAATGCACACACACTTATTTTTGGGTGCAAGAATACATGTTCATATTCTACATGGAGTTACTGACGTATCCAGAACAGGAGGCAGCTCGGAGTTATTAAATGCTCTATTCCCAGGTACCCATTGCTGAATTTCAGCACCTTAACTTCTCATCAAGCAGGTATATGTGCTACACTGCCAAGGGAAGCAGTTTTCAGTGCAATACCTTCCCTCAAACCTATTATATAACAAGGCTTTAAAGCAGGATTTTTTGCTTTATCCCGAGCTGCAGATGATTACTCAGCACAAATTTGCCGTAAACAACATCCTGTATTTGATCGTTCACCCTCTCGCTCTTCTTCCATCGCACCCCACTCACAGCTAAGCTTTCCTTACCTTCCTTTTCAGATCCGTGCATCCTCCTCTCCTGGCTCCTGTGGCAGAGCAATGGGGAGCCCAGCTGCGCTCCCGCACGCCGGCTGTCGACTCGTCATTCGGCGGCAGCCCCAGGTCACGGGGCGATGGCCATGGGCTGGGGCGCTGCTGCCAGCAAACTGCGAGAGGCTCTGGGCCCTGCCGGGTTATATTTGGGATTACATAGATTCAGGAAAAGACGAGGATGGAGGCAGACATATCACATCTTCTAAAATGTGGCATGGAGTAGGATCTGGAGTCTGCAGGTCTGATCCGTCAAGTGCAAAGCTAAGCAAATATTCCCGCCCCCCCAACGTTTTGATTTTTGGAGAAGGTTAAATATTTCAGATGGACTCAGCAGGGATGTGGCTAATCAAAGGTTTGCAGAAGTGGGAATGGGAGTGGTTAAGGCACACCTGGGGCACTCTCCTGGGTACCCAGGAAGGCTGGCACTAGCTAATGCTATAAACATGCTGGTAATTGCCCCCAAATCTTTATCACAGTGTAACCACAGATGAGATGGGATTACAAACTATCAGTGTCATTTCTTCCAAGCAGTCATCAATAATTCTAATTATCTTCCTTGGGTATCCCCTATCTCTGCCATATCAGAGCATCCCAAAAGCTTTAGTCTCCCTGCAGAACGTTCAGGGAAGCAGAGCAGTGTAATGACTGATGGGAAAATGACAGAAGAGTTGATGACACAGGTCCCCGGGGGCAGATATGCAAAAGGACAAGTTAAAGTAACCAGGCTGGAAATAAGCAGCGTGCAGTGCAAAAAGCCAATAAAGAATACAAACCTTACATGAAGGGATTGATATTGTACAATATATATTATACAAAAGTGAGAGAAAGGTGAGAACTTCAGTGCTTTCAGTGGTGTTCTGAAATTCAAGGAAATATTGAGCAGCCCTGAAGGTCCATGCTGCTTTGTGGGTGCCGGGGTGCTTTGTTTCTGTCCCCAGCCATGCTGGCTTTGGGTTTGTGTGTCCTGCAGCCAGGGAGCAGCCTCCCTGGTTTGGGGCAGCTGGAGGCAGCCCAGTGTGTGCTGCAGCTGGAGGGACTGGGATGACAAACCTTGTGCCACCCCAGAACCTCAAGGACACTCAGGAAGAGCCAAGGCTTTTGTCTCAGCTTGATTTTGGCACTTCTCTCATATTCCTTTGCTTTTTGACCTCCAGGCTTTTGTTTTCGGACTGAATTATTTTCTAGCTTACGTAGCTCTTTTTTTTCTCTCCTTGTATTTATTATATCTGCCCTTGTACGCTCAGATGGAGTTACACAGAGGCAAGGCATCCCTTCTCTGCATCCAGACTGCCAGGACCCCAAACACCAGCACCACCTGCATGCGCCAGATTCAGCTCCTTCACCCACAGGTGCTGAGACCAACCCACAGCCAGGCCTCTGCTTTCTCAACCTCCCAGCAGCAGTTTCTCTGCTTATCACCCCTTTTTTTTTTAATTTCTCCTTAATAATTTCTGAGTCTTTGCTTATGCCAAATAGGAGACCAAAGGCCCTGGAGCTGCTTTTTTGGGAATTAAAGAAAAAAGCAAAACATTTTTGGATCTGCAAGTCAGTAGTGATGGGTGGAGGCACTTGAGCTTACGGCTTTTAAGTCCCTCTACCAAAATGCACATGATGGATTAAATGGAGAACAGGCAATAGTCAAGTACCTAATGCTCTCAATTACTTCTATTAGAAAGGAAAATAAAAACCACTTTACATACAACAAGGATGGAAGGGCAGGAGCAACCGGCTTCATCTGCACTGTCAGAATTGGCTTTATAACTGATATTTTGGCTTATATCAAATAAAGGAGTTGGCTGTAAGGTAGGATCCAAACAGCAATGTTGTGTCCAAGCCCAAAACCTGGGGGATCCTTCACTGAGGGATTTTCTACTGTGTTCAAGCGGGGATGCTCTGACACCTCTTATTCCCCCCTGCATCCTCCTCATTGGCTCCTACAAAGAAAGCCTAAGTCAAAAATGACCTGCAGGCGTGTCCTGCAGCCTCTGCAGCCTCAGTGCAGGGCAAGGGCTCATGCAGAGCCCAGCTTTCAGCAGAGATCAGGTATAATTCACACACAGACACTGCCAGCACAGAGATAAGTAGGAGAAAAATTTTATTTACAACTTTTGAGCAGTAACACAGTTGCAGTGATTCACCGGGAAGAAAGTCCAGGAAGAAGACTCGGCATGACATGCCAGCGGTGCCCCGTGCACGGGGAGACCCTCCTCCCACCACACAGTATCTTGGGTCAGTACAAAATTACTGTCACTTTAGAAAAGGCGTGAGATTCACAGTAAAGTACCAAAGGGGAGCACAGCAGGGAGGACAGGCGAGGGGCACATGTTGCTCCAGGACCTCATCCCTGCCTCATCTGGTCTATGAAAATGCACCATACAACAACTCTTGTAGAAAAATCTATCCCGAGGCCTCAATGCATGCACAGTCACAGGATTTCTAGATCTACTATAGGGCTCAAAGCCTTTAAAATAAAGCGCCTGGGGTAAAGATATCTGCAATCCCTGTCCCACTGCTGAGCACTGCATGGATCAAACCTCTCTGCAAGGACGCACTTTGCAGAAGGGAAGGGTCAGACACAAGAGTTGGGCAAGGGAAATCAGGGAGCAGTCTCCCTGCGTGACACTTGGCTCTGGCATTGCTGCCCACTGTGGCCAGGCTGCTTTTATAGCCTAAATCTCCCCCCATCCACCATCTCTTCTCCTCCTGCCCAACACTGTTAGAAAGACAACAGCACCAACGTTTTAGTTATTTCTAGATTTGTGTTTAAAAACAGTCCAGACCTTCATCCAAGTGTCATGGGAAAACCTAAAATCTTTCTTAAATAGGATTTCACTACAGGGTAGAAGATATGTGTCCTCCAAGCCCGGGAGTTCTGGGGGGATGGAAAGGCCCCCAAGACAGCAGTGAAACCCAATGGTCCCTCTGCTCCCATCCAGGAAATTGCCATCCAGAGCGGGATGTGGAGCCCTACCCAGCTACTGCTGCACCATCGCTTTCACCAGCAGGCATGGAATGAGCTGGCAGCACGCAGGCAAAGATCCTGCTCAGCAGACGCCTGATGGCTTCTGCCTCCATTATCAGGAGAGCATCAGGGCAAAGATGCCTCCAACAGAGAGCACAAACATCAGGACTCCTCTAATATCACGAGGATGAGGGTAGCTCTGCAGGGATAACGGACTTCAAGGGATGTACTGAAGTTTCGCACGAGGAATCTGTGCATGTCTAAAAAAGCCAGTCAGCTCCCCCTCCCCTGCTGCAGGGCCGCTCTCCAAGGAAAAATAAAAACAGTAACATTTCAACAACATAAACTTGCCCAGGCTGCTCTAATTATCAGACAAATGGCAGGGAGTGACAGCTTTTCTGCCCATCTGCTGAGTCACCCATGGCAGAGTGCAGCACACCCTGCAAACACAAGCACCTTCATGCAGAGTTCCCAAAAGTCACTCTAAAATTCAACATTGTTGTTTTTCTTTTTTAAATCTTTAAAAATACACATCTTTCTTTTTTTCTTAACTATATAGTTTATAAAATAAGGCAACTCAAGGAGACAAAAAGATCATCTCCATTGCTTAGGTACTGGATCCTACCACCAAAGAGGGTTACAGTACTTCCAACTGAGAAAAGCCACTCCAACTGGCCACAAAGCTCCTGTGCACAAGAAGAGACACACTCAGAGGCTGCAAATCTCAGGGTAATGCAAAGTTACAGCCACTTGTGTCCCAGGGAAGGAAAGGCTGTCATCCCTCCAAGCGTGCCTGGGGAGGGAGCCACTTCTGCCAGGGATGCCACAACTACGTTTGGAACCACTTAGGCAACACCCCACCTCCAAAGGATCTCAGGAACAAAGGCAGCACAGAAGATGGAATGACTTGATTTCTCCCAAAACTGAAGCACACATTAAAATAAATCTTTGGGAGAAACTCTTATAACACAACTGTATCTTGTAGTATTAAAGCTATAAACAAGGCAAGCGCAAAGGAGCACAACTCATCCTGCTCCGTGTCACAGCATCTCATGAAACCTGAACTGTACGACAGCTTTTTATAAAAGGGGTTTCATCTCTCTCTACGAAGAAGCACAAGTTGATGTTTTACTTTCAGTATTTTCCCTCTTTTATGCATATTAACACTGGAAACGTGATCTTCGCATTTCTGAGCTTCATAGCGTATCCATTTTCCATGTTGCTCATCAGCTCCCACTGGTCTAAGTCTTGCTTTTCAGAGCTTTATTGCTCTGAGAAATAAATTTAATAGAAAATAATTTTTAGGAAAAAAAAACAACCTAGAGAGTAATCTGCAGTAAACAGTAGTGTGGAGCAACGGGAGGGCATATTGTAGGCTCAGAGACTGGGATTTGTATGGGGGTGGCAAGGCCATCATTGGCAAGCTGGTATGATCGTTACCCAGGTTTGCATCACTGATCAGTGTGTGCACTTGGACCATAGGCAGGAATACTTCATAACCTCAAAAGATAAAAAAACCCCTTATTCTAGCAGATTTGACCTTATAAGTAAAGATCATTTCACCCTGATACTGGCTATAACCTTATATGCACTGATGTTACCCAGTACACGCAGGGAAGAGACTTCAGATACCGCACGATCGCCTAACCTGAGCACAGCCCCATCACTGCGCAGAGAACCCAATATGTGCTGGCGTTAACTATTGGTCCTTGGCACAAGCTGTTTAGTTCTCCTCATCCGAGAGAACAGGTGGGATCTTGCTGGAAAGCAGGGTATACACGTATGGCCAGATCTTGTTGGTCTCTGTGCCCGAGAAGGAGTGAAGGATGCCCCTGCTCCTGGAAGAGAGATACGAGGAGAAGTCACCACCAACCCTTCCTAAGGACAGGGGAATCTGCAGTCAGGTTGGCTGTTGGCAGGGGACAGCCTGACCAGGCTGGAAGCTCCCCCATGGCTTTTTGGGCGAGACTAGGAGGATAAAGGGGACGAGCAGTGGCTGCTCCCATCTGCAGTGTTTGCTGGGAGGACCCCAGCCCAGCTGCACTTGTATGTGGATGAGCCTAACCCAGATAGATAACCACAAATAATCACTTTATCTGGGACAAAAGCTCACCCTCCACCCTTGAAGACCACTCATTCTCTAATGTGCTTTACAGACCCAAGTCAGCAGGATTTATTCACCTGCTTAAGCGAGTGGGAAAATCAGGGTCCTAATTCTCCCCCTGTGCTGTGAAGGTGGGACCCCATGGACCACTTCTGCTTTTAAAAATGCTCCTGAGCACTCAGTCTCTTTCAGCAGTGGATTGCTCCCTGATGGCAATCCACCTATTCCCAACTTGGCCAGCGGATGACTGACCCAAAGTACCAGCAGCATAGCAGGGATAAGCCCTGAAATCCACCTCTGCAAAGCAAAGAGGCTTCCCAACCTAAGCTGGGGCACAGAAGGGATTTGCAAGTGCCTTCTGCCACAGCCAAAAAATCTCACCCATCAGCAGCACCAGTAAAGACCTTTGAGGAACCCAGCAAAAGCAACAGGAGCTGAATTTCTTTCCACCAGCCTCCTCCGCTTAAACAGGGCCAGAGTTTGGCTGCAATGAAGGACTGGGCTTTGTATTGCTGAGCACAGTGATCTGCTTCCCAAAATCTCTGGGGGCCATGTTGCGGCTCCTCAGGATGTTGGGATGGGGGCATGGGACTGGCTGATGGAAACAGCACTCATGCCTGCACACCATGATTTATTCGCATGGTCCAACTCACTTGTACAGCTCTATTACGGGCTTTGCAGCATCTTTGTATTTTCTGAGCCGGGCAGCAACAGCCTCAGGTTTGTCATCCTCACGCTGAACCAGCGGCTCACCTGTCAGGTCATCGATGCCCTGCAGGGAGGCAAACACCATCAAGGGGATGTAGCCACCAGCTCCATCCCTGCCACACAACCCCTGCCAAATGCCTCATCCTGCTCTGCATCGATCAAGCATCATCAGACAGCATTTAACATAAATCCCATTTCCCTAATTAACATTTAGCACAACTCCCTCAGGCTGGCTTCCAGGGGCAAAGCCCTCCAGTGCTCAGTGCTTACTATCTGGAATTTCTTCCCCAATGCTTTTTCACAATCTCAGCTTATGCAGAGAAATGTTTCTCTGATCTCTTCCTTCTGTGAATTGTTCCCAGCCAGCACCACTGTGATGCTATGGGCTCTTACGTGTACGTGCGGGGGGTTGAAGTCCATGTTGTACACCCTCCCGCTGGCCGGGTGGACCCACCGGGCGCTCAGACGATCCTTCAGTGTCTCGAAGGGTATGTGCAAGCTGATCACCAGGTCCAGCTCACAGATCCTGTCCAGTGCTTTGGCTTGCCCCAGTGTCCGAGGGAAACCTGTGCGGGCACCGCAACAGAAAGGGGCTGTCATGAGAGGCAGGAAAGCAGCAATGATGGGGCCAAACCCACCCACCCCACAGTGGCAGAGCTGTAAAACCATGGCAGCTCCTCGCTATAGCAGAAGCAATGTGAAAGACAGGCATCCACCATATGGCTACAATAAAAAATAGCTCCTACAGCATTGACTCCCAAAATACAACACATGGGTTGCCATGGGCTCATGTTTTCCTGAGGAGTTGTGTCTGGTGCAGGGCTGGAATCCCTGCACAGGGGCTCGAGGCAAGTAAGAGGGCACAGGCCACAACAAAATGGGGACAGATGCTGGAATTACAAAAAAAAACCTAAATAAAACAAAATGCTGTCCTCAGATGAGTAACACTGCCAAAAGGCATCAAGGATACAGCAACAAAATCATTTGTACGGCCACCACCCAGCTCTCTGAAACCCCCATCCTCTGAAAGCACCTGGTGGTACCTTTTATTTGTAAAAAGCAGCAAGCGGTGGTAGTACCCACTGCAGCTGCCAGACTGCAAACAGGGGTGACTCTGAACTGGTCTCCTCTCCAGTTCTCTCTGCTGACAACAACCTTTTTTTATCCGTTTTTACATCTGTAAAACCCTCTGAGACCTCCCAAGCTTTTCCCTTAGCTGAGGGCTTGTCGGGGCATCAGCACAGAGAATGAATCAGCCGTTGTGAGAAAGAACACATCTAGTCTGTCTTACCAAGTCAAGTTGGTCTGTTATTTTTGTTATCAAACAGACCACTTGAAATAAATATGCTCCTTGTCATAGTACTGCAGGACTGGGGCTCTGACTGCAGCCACCACTCACACCCCCAGGCAGATGAATTCTCCCAAAATTAGGAGGAGGAATGACAGAGCAGGGCTTCTGCCTGCAGTCAGATTTTAGCTTCAGGGGCAGCCCATCCCTCAAATATCTTGGTACAAGTGGAGGTGAGAGCACAAAGCAGGCAGTTCCCAAAATCCTCATATCCAGCTCACAGCTAGAATTGCTTCACCCTTGCAGCACCCTTGGTGGAACCTCTGGATGCAAAGCTGTGACAAAAAGGGAGCTGGTGTGCAGGCCAGGCTGTTGGGGGTCATACCGTGATAAACCAACATCCTAAACTGCAGGAACCCAGATCTGAGCATATCGATGCAAACCCCGATGTGTTGAAACACACGTTTTAATACAACGAAGTATGTACTTGTTTATGCAGTGCTTGTTGCCGTGTTCCCTGATTAATTAAGTGGCATTGTTGTAAGTGGTTGCGTCTTCAAGGCAGCCTGAACCTACAGGCCTTGAGGTCTGTGGCATCCTGCCTGTGAGCCCAGTGCGGAAATGTCACTGTCCCCCAACACTGCCAGATGCCTGGTGCCTGCTGGAGTAACAAAAGCTCATTTGGACCTCAAGCCCCAGCACAAGCCACCCCTCCTCTGGGGCTGCTCGGGGCCATGGGGAAGCAGACCCGCTCTAAAATCCCACATCCATGGCACCAGACCTCAGAATTATTTTAGTTGTCAACTATTTTGTATTTTCCCCATCAGGAGCCTGAAAGCTATCCAAAAGTCCATGTCTGCTATAAATCAGCTGTCTCAGTCTTATCTCCATAATCACTCATTCTTTCAAAGAGCTTCAGCAGATTGTCAAGGGAGGGTTTCTCCCTCTACAAGAGTCACAGCCACTTGACCCCATGTCACACTTGCCTGTATCCAACATTGCAAGTAAACATGACCCGCCAAGCCTTGTTGCATGCCACAACCAAGCCCCAAAGCAATTTCTAGAGCTGCCACGAGCACTTGCCAGTTCCCAGCCACCGGCAGCAATGCACCACAGCTGCTGGCATGCAGCTTTGCTGCCGAGAGCTCAGGAGCTCCTGGCAACCTTTCTGCTGTTCCTCTCACTACCTGCTTTGCTGGTTTGCTTTCAGCATCTTCTCTACCCACACCTCAGGGGGCTTTTGGGCTTGGGATGAGTAGCTCCTTTGCAAACACAGGGAGGCGGTAAGAGATTTTTCTTGGCTTGCCTCCAACCCCACTCTGCTCTCTGGCTTCACTTCATGAAGCACCCATTTCCTTTCCCTTTTCACATGTTCCAAGGGCTCAGCTGGACACACACATGCTGCTACTCAGGGCAGAGGGAAGAAACACCCGTGGGCAGTTGTCTCTGCCAGCAGGTCGGCTCCTGCCTCTCCTTGCATAGCCAGCAGGACCATCAAAGACACCTTCTGTTTTCTCTCTCATGGTGCTGCCAAACCATTAACAGCAAAATGACATTTTAAAGCGGACTGGGATTCTCCCATCCAGAGGAGTGCACTCACCATCAAGCAGCCAGTGCTGCTCTTGCCTCTTCTCCAGCTCCATCATCATCACACGCGTGATGACATGGTCTGGCACCAAAAGGCCGCGTTCAAGGTACTGTTTTGCCAAGATGCCAACTTCTGTTTGAGAGAAGAAAAGAAAAAAAAACAAAAGCAAAAAAAAGCATGATATTTCCACTTTAGTAACATTTCTCCCCCTCAAATTCTGCCTGTCTTCCCAAATTGCTCAGCCAGGAGCTTTTCAGCAGCATCCCTCAGCTCATAGCTGCTGCTCCTGATAGCCGGGGGCACACACGGTCCTTTTGGTGCTGTAGAAATGGAAATGCCTGAAACACCCGAGAGCAGGAATACAGTGAGCACTAGCCAAGCCCTCACAGCCCTGCCAACCAGCTGACGGCAGCAAGGGGCACTGGCGTCATCCCCACTACATCGGACATGGGCACCATGGGCGATGCATTGAGCTCCTTGGGTTTTGGAGACAATACCGGTGTGGCTACAGGTGACACTGGCACAGGCATTAAATGTCCCAAAGTTGCTGAACCAGCTGCAAGGGATACCACAAACCTCCGCACACCTCCAACGGTGGGACAGTCACCTCATCCTGGACCGCAGATGGGGCCAACATCCTGCTCTCTGGCTCACTGCTTGCTTTAAAGTGGTGTCAGTGCCAGATACAGGATGCTAATAATGCCTATTCCTATAGGCACTGAGCCACAGCTGCAAGTCACCCTCAGAGGAGATTTCTAGTAAAGCCATGAGGACAAATGATGCATTTAAGCAATGCTTGCAGATCTGGCAGCATGTGGCTCATAGACATGAAGTTTCCACGTTCAATCATCATCAGGAAAAGCTGGCATCATCATTTATAAATGATCTTTAGAAGTGCAAATTCATGATTTCATGTGCGAAATACAGCAGTAAACAGGCATCACCAGCGAGCTTAGGCAAAACTCAAACCTCAAAGTGTTTGTTAAATCGCTGCTGAAAGCAGAAGACAGCTTCCCAACCAAAAGGTTTTAAGACTTCAGACCCTCAACTTAAGATACGCTCAGATAAGAAAATTATTTCCAAGATCAAATGCTTGAGAATATAATTGCAGTGTAACTGACACAAAGAAACTGTTTGGAAAATGCAAATATTCTTTGCCACAACATATGACAAGTCCTGATCCTGCCACCAGAAGAGGTCCAGTCTCTTCCCTCTTGGACCAGGACCCAATCAACACCTCTTCTGCTCTCTTCCCACGGTTGCTGAAACAGCATTTTTCGCCAGAAATTATTAATTTTTCTATCAACTTTTGCAAGACTTCTTGTGAGGACAGCACATTTTAGCCCTATTAAAGCATGAATCTGCTCTTAAAAAAAGCCACAGAATCCTGCATTTGGAGGCAGGATCTGGCTTTCCGGGATGCAGCAAGATGTCAAAGAAGGTAGGCAGGTGCACCTGGCTGCAGGCTGAATTTCTGAGCTGCAGGAGGGTTTTTTTTGCAAGATATACAGTTCCTGGAGAATCTCTAATGGGGGAACGTGATGCAGCCTAAAGGAACCACCCCGGGAATGCAGGGCAAGAGTGTGCAGAGGAAACCTCGCAGCCTCCTGAAAGGATCTGCAGAGGATGCCTGGCAGGAAAGCGTCACAGTTTGGGGCTGCCAGCCCAGCCACTGCCTGGTTGGAAACCTGCCTCCAAAATGGGGCAGGCAGCAGGCACTGACTCACTGGCCTACAGGGCCGAGTCACTGCAGGGACAGGGACCACATCCCCTTCTCCTCCACTCCATGAAGGCATTTCAGCTCACCCTGCTGAGCAGCTCCTTGCTTGGAGCCACTGTGGCTGCCAGGCACAGCAAGCAGAAAATACCTTTTTTTCAATGACAAGTTTTTTGTCACTGCCCATACGTCATCAGCGCTGCTGGCAGCTCTCCTGCCTGGGGAAACAAAGGACGTGGGGATGGAAATAATACATGATGCCTTATGCAACAAGCACAGAGACCTGCTAGGGCATAAATATTATTGCATCCACCTACATTTTTTTAATATTTATTCACGTGGTCTACATATTGCCTCAGGTTTGCAGGGAACGCACTTGCCAGCAGGCAGAGCTGCTCCCAGGGCAGAGCCCAGTGGCTGCAGAGGCTGGAGCTGCAGAATGTCCCACTGCTGCCCCAAGGAGCGATGGTCATCCACGAGACTGGCTGCTGCTCAGACAGGTTGCTGGAGTCAAGCCCAGTCCTGCAAACCAAAAATACACTGAGACGCAGTTGTGAAGTCTGGAAATACAGCTGAAGCCCGCAGCTTTGATCACGAAGGCTGCAGGTTTCCCACACTAAGGTGGGTGGATAGCTCTCCACTGCTCCGTGATGGATAACTGCTGCCAGGGATGCTGCTCCTCCATGCATGCCGGGGAACACAGGAGTGTGGAGGGCATGCACCAGCAGAGGGGAGCATGCATCAGCATGAGCAACACAGGGGTTACACACTGGCATGGGAATGCACTACCACACATCAGCACGGGGTGCTGACTGCTTCCAGGCAGCTACTGGAGCCCCTCCAGCCTCTCCCTCCCTACTCAGCCTCCTCCACAGCACTAGTAGCACCACCACAACTCCTCTTGCCGAGGAGGATTGGACATGTATTTTACATGAATGATCTGCAGAGCTGCTGGATGCCTTGGCCCCTCAATACCAGAGATGCTCTGCAGCGCACCATCCCTGCAGTACAACCCTGCTCCCACAGGCTTTCTTCAAGGCAGCCTTTATCTCTAGTTTTCACATTTGCCATCCCCTTCCCAGCCACACCAGCCATCAGCCTCAGAGTCCAACCTGCTCCATGCAAGACCCCCTGGTGAAGCGCTCCCAAGTACCAAGCCAAAGGGCAGCAGGGTTTGGGCAGTCCTTCCCAAGCAGGGTAGACGATCCTGGTCCCCTCATATGAGGAGCTGGGGCTTACCTCTATTGCACCATGCAGCACCCATGAAAGCACCAAAATCCCCATTGCTACAGCTAGTTGCAGAGAGGGGTTGCATGCATTGCTCTGTGGTTACTACAGGTAGCAAGGGGCTCCTTAGATCCTGCTTGTGCTGCCTGAGCTGGGTCGGCAAGTGCTCCCTGCAGGGCTGAGCTCCAAGCAAAACAGTCTCTAGACTCATGGGCTTAATCCTGTTAATCTAATGACTGTGAGTTTAATCCACCCCGTAACACACAGGACTTCAGACTCCCTGTGGCTTCCCCAACATGACCCTGATCTGCAGCATCCCTCCTTATCAAAGCAACACGGAGTTACAGCCCTGAGGGTCATCTCCTGCCCCAAGGCCACCAGCAACAAACAGCCACCCAGGGTGAAGCAGGACCGGCTGGAGGAGAGGCTGTTCCCGAACACAGCACTTGCCAGCCTCCACGCTCTGCACGATAACCCTGGACTTTCTGCCCCACTTTCTGCAACCTTCTACGTGATTTGTTTTATTTAGGCTACAACAATGTGATCTGCAGTTAACAGACAGGAGATACCCTGGGTAGTCAACAGGACACCGACCACAACAATCTGTGCACCAGCACAGTTAATATGCAACAACTCCAGCTGGCTGGGGGCAAACGTCACTCCAGATTTGGGACCCCAGGATCTCATTCCTAATGCAGATGCTGCATCCAGGGCCCTCACTCCCACCACATCCTCAACAGCAGGACGTCACACTGGGGAGCTGGAGCCTAGTGTGGCCCCAAATTCAGGCCATTTGGACAGCGAGGTCCAACTGCAGGGAAACCCCCACGGCCATCACTGCTGCACCCACACATAGATATAGCACTGACCCTATGGAAAACCAAAGGGCTGGCAGGCTGCACCTCCAGAGCTCACCTTCGACAGGCAGCTGGGCCAGCCCGCTGCTCTGCCACCAGAGACCATCACCCATGGGAAAAGTGGGGAGAAGGACTACGGGGCTCGGCCATGCACAGCCCACCACCTCCTTGGCACTTTTTTTTGTGTTCACTTTAGTTAATGCTAACACATGAAATCTGTCATGAGGAGGGAACTGGAGCCCCTTCTGTCTCCAGTGAAGCACATTAAAGGGAGTGGTGGAACAGACGTAAGATCCTCGTGTCCCTGGGGGAATGCAGACCCTCAGCCAAAGCTACTGGGACAAGAAATTAATTGTATTTTAGATTAATTGCCCAGTTCTGCTAAGACCCCAGGATGCTGCCAACATCAGAGACAACCACCAAAGTACCAGAGGAAGAACAGGCCAAGGAAATGGCTCACCACCCTCCATCACCCCTGCCTAGCACCAACAACACGGTTTCTAAGTCTTCCAAGATCTTGAAAAGGCCCTTTCCTGCAGCAGAGCAGCCACTCACTAAACAAGACACTAATTAACAGACAAATGTGCAGTAGCGGACGTACTTGTAGGGTCTCTGTAGCAAAACTTCAAACAACTCAGCAGCAGCCGTGTGTTCAGCTGCTTTGCTCAGCTGCACAGTGAAGTCCTAGTTCCTCAACACTGGGGATGAGCCAGGTACACATTCTGCCCCAGGCAGATTAGGCTTCCTCTGGTGGCTGGAGCTCTCCATGTCACCTGAGCCTGAACCCCACAGGCACAGCTACTTTACATCTTGCAATAGCAAGTAGGAAAATCCCCTGCACAAGGATGTCTGCCGGCCATCCTTGGACTGTGATTACTCTATGAACATTGGACCGACAGTTCCCTTCAGGACAACAACTCTGTAATGCAGCTGTTTGTATCAAAGGGCTCCAGCTCGCCTAAAATGCAAAGTCAGTGGCGCAGACGATAAACTCAGGCAGAGAGTCTGCTTCCACCTATTTCCCCCAGAGCTGGCACGCTACAGTGCATCATGTAACAGCTTGTCCAAAGCAAACAGCAAAGAAAAACAGCAAATAGCTGCAGCTTACTGAGAGCTGTAACCAGAGGCTGAGTCAAAGGTGGGTCCTGAACGTCATGCCAGCCATACCAAACTAAGGCTGGTTTTCTTCTGAGTAATTTTACCCATATTTTTCAGTGTTGCTTCCTTCAAGAAACTGAATGAATCCCATTTTGCTTTGGGAAATACCTTCAGATAATTCTGTTCACAGACCCTTCTGATGTCCCCAGAGCAGCTCTACAGCAAGATCATGAACTGAAATACAAAATCCAGGCAAGCCACTTGTTTACACCTTGATTGTGCAAGTTCCTACGCGGGTATATGGTTTCAACGCACTGCCCTCCTCCTGCACATTGCACCTCTGCATGCTTTTCACCCAGGCATTTTGGCCTTCAGCCAAAGCAGTCATGAAGATTTTCCTAATGTTAAACCTCCCTCCAAAGGATATATTATTGTCCTTTTTATTTACAAAAGGAAATCTGGATATTTTTAAATGAGTGACCAGCACACGGCTGTGTGCAATGCCCCTGCCAGAGCACACAGCTCTCCAGAACTTCACCCTTCCTTTTTTTCCTGATGCTTTTTGCTGTTCTTCTGAAGAGGAAAATCACTCTGGGTTCTCTCAACTTCTTTTGTATCACTGATGCCGTTTTACCATTCCTCTGCCCAGTGAGTCAGCTTCCTCTCTGGGTCAGTCCTTCACACATTAGCAGAGGAGAGAAGGAGCTGCTGGAAAAAGAAATACGCTTGTTTTGCCTAATGGCATCTGCAGAGGAACCTGAGCACAAGCTAGGGTGCAGCACACCCACTCCCAAGCCTGGCCAGGGCCGGGAAGCATTTCAGCAGCCAACAGCGCTGCCCAGGGTGCAAACACAGCAAAGACCATAGGCTCTCCCAAGGGCTTTGGATCTGGCTGTCAAAGTCGGGATAGGCAGGAGGAGAGAGCCGTTGTGGCAAGGCCAGGCTCCTGCAGGCAGGATTGCCCTGCTTGGGGGCTGCCCGCTGCGCTCTAGGGGTCTTGAAGGGGTTGTCTATGCAGGGTGGGTCCTGCGCCCATCTCCTCCATCTCCCTGCTTTTTGGAATGAAGTTTTGTAAGGAGCAGGGCACATGCACCGATGCCCTGTAGCACCCTACAGTCCTTGTGGCAGGGGCTGGCATGGTACCTGGCCACAGCACCCCGTGACCTGCAACAATTTCCCAGCAGTGTTTCTCTCATGGATGAATGAAGGCTCCAAATCCATCCCTCCCACCGTGGGTGCTGGACAGGCAAAGCACATACCAGCACTTCAGCCATCTGCTGTTCTACACTTTGCCGTTTGTACTCAGCTCCTGTACAACCACCTAAGGCAGGATGAAGTTATTAATACACGCAACCTGCGTCCCTGGACGCTGCCGACAACCATCAGTGCATGAGCAGGCTGGTAGTCTGTACCAGTTTCTCCAGAGCTATGCCCAGCCGGCACAGGGATGAAACTACTAAACACCTGTGCAGCCACCGTGACACCAGAGCCCACTGTGATCAGGCAGCAAAGTGAGTTCCGGCTGGAGGGAGAGGGCAATGAATGAGCTGTGCCAACTCCCTGGAAACAAAAAAAATATGGTATAACCAAGGGGTGGGTTTCCCCACCCTCATCCTTATGCCTATCCTCATCCTTATTCCCATTCCCATTCCCTCCCCATCCTCATCCTTATCCCCATCTCATACTCATCCTCATTCTCATCGCCTCCCCATCTTCAGCCTTATCCCCATCCCCTCTCCATCCCCATCCTCATCACCAATCCCATCCGATCCCCATCCCCGTCCCGCTGAAGATGTCCCGGGGCTGGAGACCCCCCGTTCCCGGTGAAACCCACCCCCACCCCGCGACGGGGCGGGCACTCACCGCTGCCGCCGCGCAGGCTCTCCCGCAGAAATTGCCCACTGGAGAGGTGCTGGAGCCCGAAGCTGCGAGCGATCCTCTCGCACACCGTCCCCTTGCCTGACCCGGGGGGTCCGAGCACCACCGCCCGCAGCAGCTTGGAGGCCATGGCACGGGTCCCCGCGGGCAGGACACCGCGTCAGCTGCTGCCCCCGCCGAGCCGAGCCGAGCCGAGCCGAGTCGAGCCGAGCCGAGCCGAGCCCAGCCGAGCCGAGCCGAGCCGAGCCGAGCCGAGCCCAGCCGAACTGAGCCCAGCCGAGCCGAGTCCAGCAGAGCCCAATCGAGCCCCAAACCCCCCCGCCGAGGCGAGCCAAGCCAAGCCGAGCGGAGCCGCGGCGGCCCGTACACATCAGCAGGGCGGGGGGAGCCCCGGCAGCCCCCGCCGCCCGCCCCCTCGGGCCGCGGCACGATGGGACTTGTAGTCCCGCAGCCCGACGGGGCCCCCGTCACACTGACCGGCCCGGGGCAAGCGGCAAGGAGGAGACAGAGCTGAAGTGAGCTAAGAACGTACAGGCGGCAAAGATATAGCCTGGAACGTACAGTGTGTGCAAAGATACAGCCTGCACACCGCATGCAAAATAGAGCTGCGAACACAGAGTGCAATCATAGAGCCTGGAATGCAATGTGCAAAAATACAGCCTGTAACGCAGACTGTGCAAAGATACAGACTGGAATGAAAAGTGTGTAAAGATACAGCCTGGAATGCAGAGTGGACAAAGATACAGCCCAGAATACGCAGTGTGCAAAGATACATGGAATCATACAATCATAGAATGTCCTGAGTTGGAAGGGACCCACGAGGATCATAAAGTCTAACTCCTGTCCCTGGCATAAGACAACCTCAAAATTTACACCATGTGTCTGAGGGCATTGTCCAAATGCTTCTTGAATATTGTCAGGCTTGGTGCCATGACTGCCTTACCAGGCACTGTTCCAGTGATCCACAACCCTCTGAATGAAGAACCTTTTCCCAATATACAACCTAAACCTCATCCGGCACATCTTCCTGACATTCCCTCAGCTCCTATCATTGCTCACCAGAGAAAAGACACCAGCACCGGCTCGTCCTCCTGCCTTTGTGAGGAAGCTGTAAACTTCAATAAAATCTCCCCTCAGTCCCCTCTTCTCCAGGCTGAACTGACCAAGTGACTTCAGCAGCTCCTCATACAGCTTCCCCTCTAAGCCCTTCACTAGCTTTGCGGCCTCCTCTGGACACTCTCCAGTAGCCTGACGTCTTTTTTATGCTGTCGTGCCCAAAACTGTACACAGCGCTCGAGGTGGGGCCTTACCAGTGTGGAGTAGAGCAGGACAGTCACCTCCCTCAACTAGTGAGCGATGCTGTACTTGATGCACCTCAGGATCCGGTTGGCCCTCTTGGCTGCCAGGGCACTGTTGGATCATGTTCAACTTGCTGTTGACCAGAATCCCCAGATCCCTTTCTGCAGGGCTGCTCTTCAGCCTCCCATCCCCCAGTTTGTATATGTATTCAGGATTGCCACGTCCCAGGTGCAAAACCTGGCACTTGTTCTGGTTAAACTTCATATGGCTGGTGGTTGCCCAGCTCTTCAATTTGTCTGGATCCCTCTGCAGGGCCTCTCCGCCCTCAAGAGTGTCAACAGCTGCCCCTAATTTTGTGTCATCAGTGAACTTGGTTAGTAAATCTTGAGTCCTGGAGTCCTGCCTCTAGAACATTTATGAAGATATTAAAGAGTACTAGTCCTAGGACGGATCCCGGCTGAACCCCACTGGTGACTGGTCACTAGCCAGATGTAATCCCATTCACTGTGACCCTCTGAGACTGACCCACTAGCCAATTAAAAGATTGTAGAAAATACCAGCTGCACACTCGGCTCTTTAAACAACAATCCCAGGGCTTGGAAATCCCTTTTGGTTGCTCTAGGATTTCTCCTTACTATCTCCTTGCTGCCTACATGAAAAACCATTAGTGGGCCATAGTCAGAGTGCTTTACCAGGCTAGGGAGTTTCTGTTAATATCTTTTACTCTGGCCCCAGGGAGGCAGTAAACTTGCCTGTGACTTGGGTCCAGTCGGCACATTGGACCTTCTGTTCCCCTCAGAAGGCAGTCACCTTCTAACAATTACCCTACTTTTTGTCTTTACATCAGTGGTGGTGATGCAGGGGCTTGACTGCATAGATGACCCCTCTATCCCAGAAGGATCTATGCTCGCATCATCAGCTGTGTGCCCATCCAATCCCAGGATGCGTACAGGCACATAGGAAGATGAGGCAGGCTGAGAGTGGACTCGCCTGTCACCTTGAGCAGTTTAGAGCCTGTAGAGCTTGCATCTATCCATCATAGCACACCAGTCCACACCAGTCACAGGATTCACCCCACCAGGTTTGACTTATGCCAATAATATCCTATCTCTAGAACCGGGCCAAGGCTTCCAGCTCGTCCTGCATGTTGCTCACGCTGTGTGCATTTGTATGGAATCACTTCAAGTGTCATTCATTGTGCTCATCCCCTTGCGGAGCAGTTTACAGAATTACACTAAGATGCAGCTCCTCAGACTTCAGCGTGCCTTCCCATTGCTCGTCACAGAATATCCTGCTATTGCCTCTCTCTCCCTTCAAATCTAGTTTAAAGCCCTATAAATCACACAACCTGGGATGCACAGTGCACACAAATAGGCTGGAACACAGGGTGCAAAGACATGGCCTGAAAAATGTACAGCCTACAAGTACAGAACGTGCAAAGGCAGTCTGTACACACACAGCCTGCAGACACACACCCTCGCACACACACCTTGCACACACACACCTTGCACACCTGCACACCCTGCACACACCACCCTTGCCCACGTGCACATCCTGTACACGCCCCACCCTGCACACCCCGCCTTGCCCACGCACCCCCTGCCCACACACACACCCTCGCATACACACGCACTGCCTGCACACACGCACCCCTTGCACGCGCCCCACCCCCGCTCAGGGGGCGCTGCTCCGTGCGTGTGAGAGGTGTGCCTGCCCGCGCCCTCCCCCCGCGCCGCCCTCCGCCCCGCCGGCAGCACCGCGCGCCGCCCGGAAAGACAGTCGGGGAGGCTGCAACCACGGGACGCTGGCGGCCCTCCCGCTCAGCCCCGCTGCTGCGTCATTGCGCCCTCGCCCGGTGCCGCGCGGGGCGCACCCACCTGCGGCTCCGCCGAGCGCCGCGCCCGCAGGTGGGTGCGCCCCGCGCGGCACCGGGCCGAGGGGCAGCGAGCAGCGGGGCTGGGGCGCGGCGCCGCGCTCCCCTGGGGCGCTCCGCTGTTTTCCGGGCGGCGGTGTCTGCGCGGGCGGGGCCCGGCGCTGCCGCCGCGGGGAGGGAGGCCGCTGCCCCTTCTCAAGCGGAGGAGGGGGCGAGGGGGCGCGGCCGGCACGGTTTGGCGGCGGGGTTTCCCTCTTTGCCTCCTTCCCTCCTTCCTTCCCCCCCTCCCTCTCCCTCCTTCACCCCACCTTTACCCCTCCCCTCTCCCCCCTTCACCCCTCCCCTCTCCCCCCTTCACCCCTCCCCTCTCCCCCCTTCACCCCTCCCCTCTCCCCCCTTCACCCCTCCCCTCTCCCCCTTCACCCCTCCCCTCTCCCCCCTTCACCCCTCCCTCTCCCCTCTCTCCCCCCTCCCCCCTTCACCCCTCCCTCTCCCCTCTCTCCCCCCTCCCCCCTTCACCCCTCCCCTCTCCCTCTCTCCCCCCTCCCCCCTTCACCCCTCCCTCTCCCCTCTCTCCCCCCTCCCCCCTTCACCCCTCCCTCTCCCCTCTCTCCCCCCTCCCCCTTCACCCCTCTCCTCTCCCTCTCCTCCCTCCCTCTCACCCTCCACCCCTCCCTCCCTCTCCCCCTCCACCCCTCCCTCCTCTCCCCCTCCACCCCTCCCTCCCTCTCCCCCTCCACCCCTCCCTCCCTCTCCCCCTCCCCCCTCCCTCCCTCTCCCCCTCCCCCTCCCTCCTCTCCCCCTCCCCCCTCCCTCCCTCTCCCCTCCCCCCCTCCCTCCCTCTCCCCCTCCACCCCTCCCTCCCTCTCCCCCTCCACCCCTCCCTCCCCTCTCCCCCTCCACCCCTCCCTCGCCTCGTCCCCCTCCAC